>PVIU01012960.1:0-57843 GCA_004026605.1 Ondatra zibethicus | reverse complement strand
AAACTGTGACACGCAGCATCCTAGAAGGCTTGGCGCTTCCTAGGATGTAATAATTAATTAGTGACCCAGACTGACGACCAGAGATTGGCTCACAATCCCTGACAATAACAATAACATCATGGAAGAAAGGACCAGAGGGTGAAGGGCCTTGGCAACAAAGAATGGGGCCAGAAATCAGTGAAGAGAACTTTCCCCACACGGGTAGGGTGGGAAATAACATGAATGGTAACAATGGTGTGAACATGGGGCCTAGTGGACATGTCCAGGACTGGACTGTGCTTTAATTTTGTCAGCACTGTCACTGAGGAACAAGCATGAGAAATGCTAGAACCTTGTTGTCACCCTATTTATACTCCAACCTTTCTATACAAGACCTTGTCTCCATAGACTGGCTTGTTTGGTTCGGGATATAGTCCATTCAAAAGAGAACAAATATAAGCCTGGTGGTGGTGGTGCATGCCTTTAATTCCAACACTCAGGAGGTAGAGGCAGGCAGATCTCTGTGAGTTCGAGGCCAGTCTGGTCTACAAGAGCTAGTTCCAGGACAGGCCCCAAAGCTTCAGAGAAATGCTGTCTCAAAAAACCAAAGAGAGAGGGGGGGATCAAATGTGAGCTGGCTTTTAGAATTTCTAAATATAATCCATTCAGTAAATATATACCAAATGCGTTCATGCATGTATCAAGCAGGTTATACCATATCCAAAGTCTCCTGGCTAGTGAGACTAGTGGTACCTGAATCCAGAATACTATGATTTCTGTAGGTGCCATCTGAAATGGCAGTAACAAGCTGCACTGTGGAAGGGTCCCCTAATCCAGAGTAGGGAAATGGATCCAAGAAAATTGCCTCTGAAGGGTAATGATCTGGCTACCTCCTAAGGAATGTACAACTCTCTCCATGTAAGGACACAGGAGAGATCACTCCAAAGAGAGGAAATAGCTTAAGCTGAAACACAGAGCCAAAGTACTTAGAAAGGGAAGAACAATGTCATTATTAAGTGGTAGGAGAGATGGAGAGAGCTGCTGAAATCGTTTTCTGAGCCATCTCAAAAGATGACCTCTTAGCCAGTAGGGAAAGCATGTGTGCTGAGATGGAACAGTCCAGCCTAGAAGTGGCTAGTATACCTCTTGAAACCGCTACCACCATGGCATTTTTCTGCAACACTGATAGCCTTATTTTCTCCCCTGCTCCCTCTTTCTCTTTTCCCTTCCATCCTCCTTTGCCCTATATTTTCTCTCTTTTCCTTCCCTTCCATAGCCTGAAGCTGGCCAAGTGTATTCCAGTGAATGGAACGTGGCTGGTTACCTCTGCCTAAGCTAGAGAAAAGGTATAGACCCCATAATAAAAGCTGAGGGTGCAACTCAGTGATAGAGCCCTTACTTAGCATGTAGAGTTTCCGGTATCATCCCCAGACCTAGAAAGAGAAAAGAAGATGAGAGGACAAAATAAGAGAGGGGAACGGAAGGGAGAAGAGGGGGAGTCGAGGTGAGGCTGGATGTGTAGTTCAGTTGATAAAGCACTTGGCGAAAGCCCTGGGTTTACTCCCCAGCACAACAGCATAAAACAGGGCACGATGGTGTATGCTTCTAACCCTACCAAAAGGCGAAATCAGTAGCATCAATAGTTCAAGGTCATCTTTAGCTATATTAACTAGTTTGAGGTCAGCCTGTTCTGCACAAGATCCCGCTTCAAGGAAGGGAGAGAAGGAGGGAAAAAGAAAAAAAGTCATACGGTAAAATGGTCACCTCTAAATGACTCTCTGGCCTCCAGTCCTAATGTCCTAGATAAGGTAACTATTGCCTTCCACACATGGTAGTACCAGCAAATGTTAAAATCAATATGATTTCAAAACAGGTCATGATTCTTTTGAGCATATAAGCAATTGTCACCTTAAAGGTAAACACATCTGCAATGATTCACCAATTAACAGTTTCACAAAAACATTACTATTGTACACAAAGGAGACTTACACTGATTTCTTAAATGCAAGTCTCACATTAAGCTGTAGCCACACAAAATTAGCTTCAAATGAACTTTCTTTCATTTACTTGAAAACATCTCACCAGGAAAATTGAGTGTAGACAAGTACCTATAATCAACCCTGATTGTTATGACTGCAAGCTTCTTTTCCCACTATGAAACAAAAGCGAGCATTACTCCATATTTAAACTGTGTTTCGATGCTTTGCTTTCAGTAATGAGAGAAAATATGACTGAACAATACAGATGAGGATGGAAGAAGTGACTGAACACATAGAATTAACCTATCAAATAAGTAAGAAAACCGCACATGTAAAGGCTTCCTTCATTTAGCACGTCTTTGTCTGTCTTTGAGACAAGTTAGAAAAGAAGGCCAATTTGTTCAAATCTTTTGTTTTCAAATATACTTGCCATGTGATATGCACTAAGCCCTTGACTGCGCCTTAATTCAATCCTAGGGGGTAGAAGATGAGGAAACACTTACTCAGAAAAGTTTTACTGTTCCCCCTGGGAGTGAGTAAGAAGTTGTGTTATCATCTGGCCCTAATTTGACAGATAAAACTGTGGAAGGTAGGACATTGGTGACACTGCTATTTTTTTAATTCAACGTGAGGACTTCAAGCTCAAACTCAACCTCAGGATTGCCGTGTCTTTGGCCAATTTCCTAGGAAAAGAAATGTCTAGGTCTTTCCTGCCGTGGTAGAGTGCAGAACATCAGGTCTTCACATGCCAGGACGCTTATCCATTTACAATGTGACTTTGCAGATCCTCCTGTCAAAAGGTGGAGTCTGTCTGCCCACTCCTTGAGCATGCACTGACCTTGTTCTTGCTTTGCCCCCAGGGTCCATTCAAGTGGGATGCAAACAGAAGCCTAAGCTACCCTGCCAGATGATGAAAGCCACATGCTAGGTCACTCCAGTGCTCCAACGGCCAGCTACACCCCAGTAATGCACCTGCAGCTAACTTACAGATGCACAGATTGCAGATGCACACGTGGTCCCAACTGTGACCAGCAGAAGGACTGTACTGCTGAACTCAGCCAAGAGTGTGTGCTCCAAAGCTCAGCTGATGACATGGCTGTGACTGGCGGCACAATTGGGGGAAGTTATGGGACCTGTAGGGGACTACCTGGAGGAAATGAGTGATGGGGAAAGGAGGTCGGGCTTTGAGCATCATATCCCAAGCCCTCTTCTGAGTCTAGTGTCTCTACTTCCTGTCCTGCCTAGATGTGTGAAGCTGCACACATCCACTGCCACAGAGCTACCTACTGCCACGCTTTCCCCACCATGATGGGCCGTACCCCCTCAAACTGTGAACCAAAACATGTCCTTAGGTTGCTTCTTGCCGAGTATTTGACCACAAGAATGAGAAATGTAACCAATACATAAGTTCTTCGTTGCAAAGAAAAAGCTAACTAGTACCTCTTCTTTTCCTTTCCTTCTTCCTCATTCTTTTCTTCTTTTTTTACTTCCTTCTTTGCTTTCTGTAAACATTACAAGGAAAGAACCACTGTGTATAAGATAGTGGTTTGGGCTGCCTTTTGTTCAAAGCTAGCCTCATTTACTTGAAAACATTTCCTCAGTGCTATAGCTTGAATATGGGTAATAATACATGCCCCTTCAGGGATTGGAAACTTAGTACCCAGTTTGATGATGGTAAGAAACGATGGGACTTTTAAAAGTTGGAGACTAGTGGGGAGTCTTAAGTCCTCAGAGGGGATCAAGGTAGTTCTTGATGAACCCATGAGTTAGTTCTGGTGAAGAAGTCATTATAAAAGAATAAACCCAACTTCTTTGTGTACCAGGCTTTTTCTTTTAGGCCACCAACCAGCTTCCAAATCATGACACTGAGACTTTTTTGTTTTGAATGCTCAGCCTTAGCTTTGCTCTTTTCTTGCAAGCTCTTATAGCTTAACCTGTTTCTCTTTATCAGTGTTTTTCCTCAGGGTGTTTTACCTTTCCTTCCTCAGGGTGTTTTACCTTTCCTTCCTTCCTTCCTTTCTTTCTTTCTTTCTTTCTTTCTTTCTTCCTTCCTTCCTTCCTTCCTTCCTTCCTTCCTTCCTTCCTTTCTTTCTTTCTTTCTTTCTTTCTTTCTTTCTTTCTTTCTTTTTGCCTGTTCTTCTGGACCCAGGCATGTCCCTCTTTTTCTCCCCCATTTTCTCTCCCATCTTCTTAAGTCTAGATTTCTCTTCCTATTTAGTCTCTCTGCCCGCCAGCCTCACCTATCCGTCTTCTGCCTAGATATTGTCTGTTCAGCTCTTTATTAGACCAATCAGGTGCCTTAGGCAGGCAAGCTGAAACAAACCCAACACTTTTTTACATAATTAAACAGACATCCTACATTGTTAAGCAAATTCAGCATAAACAAATATAACACACCTTTACACAGTTAAAGTAATATTCCCCAGCATAAACAAATGTAACACGTCTTTACATAGTTAATTCTTCCACAACATCTTTGTCTCCCTTTGTAATGTCTCCACCCCTCATGCATCCTTGTGACTGTGATTCCATCTGCTGAGAGATTGCAGTCAGGAGTCCAGTACAAAGCCTCAGATGTTTGATAATAGTAGCAGAAAACAGATGAATATACTCTGGAATGCTGCAAACATTGTATGGTATGAGGGTCCTATGCATGGAGAGATTAAGTGAGGTGTCTCTGCAGCCAGCAGACTATAGCATGGAAACTGGCAGTCAGCATGTCATCTCAGAGTATTTTCTGGTGACAACTTCCCAAGGAGAATAATTTGTTGACATCTATTGACTATGCTCTAGACATTTATTCTTCTCGTTACTCCTAGCCATAGGAGGAGAAATATAATGAGAAAATACATTTTCAAGTCAGACACCTAAGGGTTAAGGAACATATCTAAGATTGCCCCCTTCCTCATGTGGAAGCCCAGGCTAAGAGAGCAGAAAATAAGCCTTTTAAGTATAGGAAATAACACATTGTGAGTGGTAAAATGCTTAGATTTCTATTTGTTTACTAAACTAACAAAAGAAAACCAATAGGATCATCTTGCTAATGACATCAAACCACTCAGTACCACTCGGAAGCCAGAAAAAGGTTATTTCTTCAAATGCTTTTCTTCCTTTCACCATATTTACAGTCCGTGCTTTATTTCCATGCCAACTTGCTTTTCCCTCGTCCTGAATGATGTTTTTCTCAAACTTTTTGAAAGCTTACTTTGCCCTGGTGTCTTGGAACTTACTATTTGTTTGTGGTTATGACATTAATGTTTAGAAAGGTCAAGTGAGATGCCAGGGCTGGATGAATATATTTTTTCTTTTGATGATACTGTGAATGGGATCTTTTTCTTCCCAGGATTCCCTGAAGGAGTTATCTTCTCTAGAGCAGTGGTTCTGAACTTTCCTAATGCTTCAACCCTTTAATATAGTGAAGGAGTTATCTTCTCTAGAGCAGTGGTTCTGAACTTTCCTAATGCTTCAACCCTTTAATATAGTTCATCATGTTGTGGTGACCCCAACCATAAAATTACTTTGTTGCTACTTCATAACTCTAATTTTGCTACTGTTATAATTTGTAATGTAAATAACTTATATGCAGGATATCACAACCCACAAGTTGAGAACAACTGTATAGATGCATTGTTTCTATAATAATCATCAAAATATTAGGTGGATAAGTATGTTCATGTCTAGTAAAAAGAGGAGGTAAATTCTAAGGAATGTATTTCCAGGACTTGGCATAATAATACCATGTTCTAGATGACCATAAGAAGGATTCATTGCTTCAAGAATCTTCCAATACCTCCTGTGGTAGTTTGAAAGAAAATGGCCCCCAAAGAGTGGCACTATTAGGAGGTGTGGCCTTGTTGGAGGAAGTGTGTCACTGTGGGGCAGGCTTTGAGGTCTCTTTTGTTCAAGCTTCCCTCAGTGTGATGTTCAGTTGACTTCCTGTTGCCTGCAAGATGTCACACTCTCAGCTCCTCCAGCACTGTGTCTGCTGCATGCCACCATGTTCCCCATCATGATGACAATGGACTGAACCTCTGAAACTGTAAGCAAGACACTCTAAAATAAAAATTTTTTGATAAAGAGTTGCCCATGGTTATAGTGTCTCTTCACAGCAATAAAACCCCAAACTAAGAAACCTCCTCTCCTATGTACATTGCCTGATACTGTATACAGAACCTCCCCTTTAAAGAGGAATTATTTTTCTTCATTAGTTTTGTTGTATATTTTGGGTTTCTGACGCATGGTCTTGTACATAGCCAAGACTGGCCTAGAATTCACCATGTAGTTTATGCTGGCCTCAATTTCACAGTCTTCCTGTCTCAGCCTCTCAAGCACTAAGATTACAGATGTGCAGGACAACATCTGGCTCATCTGTTTGTAGTAGTAATAAGCTCTTCCAGTCATACAATGATTTGGAGTAGACAAAACACTTTTGTATGCGTTTTGTTGTTGGATTCTTGTTTACAGAGTAGCTGGGAGACAAATTCACAACCCTGTGCTAAAGACTGGGGTTACTCTAGAGAGCAATGTAAGTGGGCCCTAGGGAGGAGCCAAAAATTTCAATGAAAAACTAACATTAAGAGATGCAATACTGCGACTGAGATGGGGATTACAGTGAATGGCATCTAGAACTCTGGAAAAGCACAGTGGTTTGTGACCTAAGAAGTCATAAAATGATTCAAAGGTAAGTGGATAGAATTAGCACCATATAGAGGCAGAGAAAAACTGTGGCCAGTAGAAGAAACAATGTGTACCATGTCACTGTGGTGGGAGGGAATATCACTCATACAAGGAAGAAAACATAGGCAAGAGTAGGCAAGACACTGGTGGGCAGGGGGGAGAAGAAACTGTAAAAGGTGACACAGAAGAGGCAGTAAAGCCCCAGCTCCTGTGCAAGGTGGGACTTGGTGGCTAAGATAAAGATGAATGCTTTGTTTCCTATGGAGAGTCACTGAAGGATTTTACACAGTGCTTAGGTAACCTGTTTCGACTCTCGCTTTGACAAGGCCACTCTAGCTATTGCATGGTAAGTGAACAGGCAGAGGATAGGGCAGAGGTGGGAGTACACTGTGGGATTGCCGTGCTCCATCCTCAAACACTGTTCTGAAGGCATATGCATCCCAGTAAGGCAAAAATCCCAAGTCAGGGGTATTGTCAAGGAAACGGAGACTCAGATTTGGTTATGTGGTAGAAATATCTAAAATATCATAGGAACTCCAGTTCAGAAAATTGTGAGGATTTAAAATAATTATATATATATATATATGAGTATTCCCTCTGCGTCAGGGGTCACAAACCTTTCGTGTAAATCAGTGGTTCTCAACCTTCCTAAAGTCGCAACCCTTTACAGTTTCTCATGTTGTATCATAAAATTATTTCATTGCTACTTCATAACTGTAACTTTGCTATTGTTATGAACATAAACTATCTATGTTTTCTGATGCTCTTCAGCAAACCCCATGAGAAAGTTATTCATTCATCCCCAAAGGGGTTGGAACCCACAGGTTGAGAACCACTGCTTTAAAGGGTCAGATAATAAATATGTCCAGTTTTGTGAGCAGCAGTATTTCTGATGCACCCTGCCATTGTAATACAAAATGAACACACCTATAAGCAAATGAGTGTGGCTATGCAGCAGTAAACAGAATTTACAGAAATGGGTAACTCTCAGGATTTTGGCCTATGGGTAATAGCTTGCCCTGCTCTATACCAAGAAGAACATGACTATGGTATTGATGGTAAGTGACAGTGATCATGATGGCTTGGAAGGTGGTGGTGGTGATGATAAGCTAGTGGGAAGATGATTGATGGAACAGGTCTGAATTGGATGCTGTGATGGATAATTTCAATTGCCAACTTGATTAAATTAAGAAGCACCTTACGGCATCTCTAAGGCACACCTTTCATTAGGTCTGAGAGAGCTTTAGCCAGAGAGTATTAATTGAGAGGGAAAGGCCCCCTCTGGATGTATGTGGCTTTGTCCCCTTGAACTGGGTCTCAGCCTGAATAAAAAGGGGCGGGGGAGAAAGCCAGCTGAGCACTGACACTCTTCTTTCTCAGCTTCCCGCTCTTCCAGAAAGGAGCGGCATTCCATCACCACGGCTCTGAGCTGTTCCCGCCACCATGTCTTTCCTGTCACGATGGACTCTAACCTCTGAACTGTGAGCTAAAATAAACCCTTCCTCCTGTCAATTGCTTTGTGTCAGGGATTTTGATCACAGTAATGATGAAAAAAGTAAGAGATGTTAAACTGAAAAAGTGCTGCTCACCACCCAGACTTCACCTGAGCCACGGGAGGCACAGAGGAGCCTAGTGGTGGGGTCTGCATTAGAATCTGGTCCAACAAAGTCCCCACCACAACCCCTGCCCTTCTATCAACCTAATCGTTGGCCCCTCAGTGTCCCAACATCCCATGGTTGCCAGGTTACACAGTATAGGTTACATGGTATACTGCTTTGGATTCTTTGCCTTCATAACTGCATAGTTTCCCGGCAGCTAAGGTCAGTTTCCAGGTTCCCTATATATCAATCCACAAGAAACAACTCCAAAATAAACAAATATCACCAATCCAATACTGGCACAGTCAGTGGTCAATGCCGAATTTGGTGGGGGTACAGAAACGTGGTGGGAATCAAGAGAAAGTAGTGCCGTTCTCCTCAGCTTCCTCATCCAGGAAAACCTCCCAGGCACGGCCTGGTCATCTCTTTGTTTTACTTTTCTTCCTCTCTCATCAAGGACATTCTCTTCCAAAGCATCAACACTACCTGTTCCTTTTGCTTGCAAGGCATTCACATGGTCTGGTGTGGCTACACCGGAAGTGGAGTTATTTTTAATACTGGATAGTGTAAGGTTGGGTGGGGAAAGCCAGAACGGGAAGCCTCCAGCAGTGGAAACTCCTCTATCACCAGGGAACTTGGCTGTAGCATCAAGCCCTGGCCTCACACCAAAGCAGGGCCATCCATTTTCTTCTTTTTTTAGTACTATCCTCTTTGACCCACCCAGCACTGAGATTTGTCAGTGTGTTTTGCCAGTAGACCTGGCAAACAGCAACTTGTCAGGTTCAATGGCTCTCATTGACTGCTCCAATAGAGTCCTCTGAAGATTGCAAAACTGGACTTACAAACAGACCATAAAATTCCTACCACCCACAAGTGTCTGGACGCTGCCTTTTCCTAAATGACCCCCAGCACCGGTGCAGCATGGGTGGCTTTGGAGGACTTCACAAAATGATCTTTCCAAAACTGAGGTGTTCCAACTGGTATGGGGCTTCTTTTATTTTCTTTTCCTTGCAGTAAAAGATTGACTCCCCAGAGATTTTGAGAAAACAGGAGCCAGCTGCATGAATTCGAGTTACTCACCAAGCAAATCATTCAGCACTAGACCCCCAAAGTCTGCATGAACTGTGAGATCTACCAGGCCAATGGGTTGCAAGGGCTGTAACTCACTGGAATACACAACCAGGGGAGTAAGGTGGCATTAGTGTGCCTCAGTTCAAGTGTAAGCATCACAGTAGCAAGGCCACAGAGGTCGCTCATGATAGCCCTTCTCACCCCATACCTGCTTAACAAGTCACCCTCTGCTACTCAGTATATGGGAGGACAACTACATTCTATTGGTAAACATAGAATTCAAATGATGACGGAGGGTGCCAAGAGCATAATAATCATGGTTCTCATGCACACACGTTAGTCTCAGGGACAGATGAAAATTTTACAATGAAAGTGTAGCATGAGTATGAAATCAAATGTTCCTGTTGTCTTCCAGGTTCTCTTTGGAAAGTGTGGGTTGAAAAGCCGGGGGTTTGGTTCATGGTACAGCATTTGTCTGACATGAGCAAGCCACAGCACAGAGAGGATTAAGAAGAGTAATTGCAGGAATGCTTGTACACTTCTGTAATCTCAGCACTCAGAGGGCTGAGGCAGGAGGAATGCTGTGAGTTCAAAGCCAGCATGCCCTACAGAGTAAGACTCTGTCTCAAAAAAAAAAAAAATAACACCTTCGGAGTGGAGAGATGGCTTAGCAGTTAGGAACACTTGATGCTCTTGCAGAGACTCTGGTGACAGTTCCCATCATTCACATGGTGACAGCTCATAGCCACCTGCAACTCTAGTTCCAAGGGCTCTGACACCCTCTTTTGACCTTGGCAGGCAGTGCACTCACTAATATGGTGCATATACAGACAACTGGGCACATCCATACACATAAAAGTAAAGGCAGAATGTTTAAAAGTTCCCTTAAAACAACAGAAAACAGAGCCACAGTCAAAATTGGAATATCAAGTGACGGCTGGTGTGGTTCTCAGGAAGGAGTGTTCAATAACTTCATAGATCCTTGTGAGTGCCACTAAGTGTTAACCACAGGAAAGACAGATCTCTGTGGTTGTATGTGAAGTGATGACAAAACATTTAAAGAAGTACAAGTCCCCGAATCTCAATTTTGACACTACCACTTGCTACTCCTAAACCTCAAGCAAATAACTGGGGTTCTAATCTACAAAATGTGTCTCAGTTTATTCATCTACAAAATGGGAATAATATAAAAGTATCTGTCTCCTGGCTGTGAGGAAATATATATGTATCAATACATTTAGAACACGTAAGATGATCCCTGGCACATAGTAAATGCTCAAAATAGCAATGATCAGTTTTGTACTTAGGAAGACAATGACAACACTGCTTCCTATGAAAATACTTCTGCCTGCATTACATATAATAGGCTCCTACGAGTAAAATCAAGTTATAATATCTCAAAATGTCCACTTTTGTTTTTGTCCTGCCGGTCCTACAACCATTCAGTCCCAAAGAAACACACAGAGGCTTATATTATTTATAAACTGTTTGGCCTATTTGCTAAGGCTTGTTATTAACTAGGTCTTACAATTTAAATTAGCCCATAATTCTTATCTATGCTTAACCACAAGGCTTGGTACCTTTTCTCAGTGAGGTATTCTTATCTTGCTTTCTCTGCGTCTGGTTGGTAACTGTGTCTCTTCCTTTCCTCCCCCAGAATTCTCTTAGTCTGGTTGCCCCATCTGTACTTCCTGCCTGGCTACTGGCCAATCAGCATTTTATTAAACTAATACAAGTGACAAAACTTTACAGTTGTACAAAAACATTTTCCTACATCATACTTTAAAAACTCACTTTCCAAAAATGATATAATCTGCCTTTAATTATTATATAACATAACACCACATTGTTGTTGTGTGGTGCTGAGGATTGAACCCAAGACCTCATGCATGCAAAGTGTGTGCTCTACCAATGAGCTGTATTCCCCAATCCAATGATATGCCTACTCATTGACAATATGTTTAAAGCCTCTTCTCATATAATATTATAGAAAAAAAGAAGATGGAAGGATGCAAGGGGATGTTTGGGCTGAGTCATAACAATAACTCTAATATTTAATCTGAGCCCATCACAAATTACAGGATAAAGTGCTTACTGATACTTGTTGTCTCTTTGCCTCTGGTTATTTACTCATAAAATGGGGGATCATCACCCATCTTTGAGTCCTCAAAGCTGGTCAGAATAGGGAGTCAGTCAGTAAAGGGAAAGTGCTTGACACGGCATTGGTGGACAGTCCATAGCTGTCGGCATCAGCATCAATGCCTGCTGAGGTGAACAAAACACCCTTCTGACTGCTTCGTGTCTGCTTATGACCTGTAGGTGAAACTGTGCTACTCAAGAGAACACCATGTCTGCCATGCTCATGGTCCTTCTCCCCTTTTTCCTCCTTGACCAGCTCACATCATATGGTCCTCTGCCAATTACCTTTCCCATGTCCTATTTGGCTATTCCCACCTTAATGGTTAAACAGCTAATCTCTGTGCTTGACCCTTAGTGTAAAGCCTGTCTAAAAAGGCTTTTGTACTTTAAAGCAACTCAGATGGTTGAATTAATAAGCCCGTCTTATTTTAAAAGAGGAATTTGGGGATTGAAGAAGATGGTTCAATCTCTCATACTGCTAGGGACTTCAACCAGGCCATCCTTAATCCTATCCTGGTAGCAGGACTCCACCATTGCAGGGAGGGCAAATTTTCTGTCCTGCTTGGACTCATTCCCAGTCAATAAATATTTGTTGAGTAAATACTATGTGCCAGGCACTATGTGAGGCACTAGGAACACACTGGTGAGCAAAGGAGACACAACTGTGCCTTTTCTGGACAGCCTTCACTGGCGGGAATTCAAACGAATCCCAATGTAAACGGAGACAAGTCTGCAAGAGAACCGTGAAGTAAACACACAGGGGCTGAATTATATTCTTGGAGGAGGCTGTGATACAGCCCATTGCTCATTAGTACAAAGAAGGTTAGCAAACAAAAAGTGTGACACACATGATCGATCATTCCTATTGAGACACAATTTGGCAGGAGTCAGACTAACATTTTGCCAATGCACCAGAAAACCTTAGCAAGCAGGAGAACAGTCCATTTCACTCAGTTTCTCTTCTCTATTGCCCTCAGTCCCTTCCCTTCTAGTGTCTAGACTAGGCTAGACTGGGATACTTGTTTTCTCTCATTAAGTTTTCCTCCCTCTCATTAAGTTCTCTTTTCTGCTCATTAAGCTTTTCTCTCACTTAAATCTCTCTCATTAAGTGTTTTCACATTACATTTTAGATACCACTATGTAGGAAAAAATGCTTATCCTTTTAAAAATATCAAAATTACAATATGGGTTTCAATTTCAATCTGAAATCTGAAATGCTCCAAAATATAAAACTCTTTGAGCTTTGTGTAGGCACCCCCCCAAAAAAAACAAACAAACAAAACATCCAGACTTTGAAGCCATTTTGGCCCTTAGATAGTCAGATGAGAGTGGTTCAACAGACACTTAGAGAACATTAGGAAGCAGTGTTGGTTAGTAAGCTGTTGAACTAGTTACACAAGCAAGACCACAAAACTCACTCCCTCTTAAGCAGGGGGTAGGAATGGGGATGGCTACTGTCTTACTGTTTATTTGGTATAGCGTAAGACTCCACTGTCTGGTGATAAATTTGTTTGTTTCATTGCTTTTGTCTGTAGTTTCCAGAATTGTAGTGATAAGGATATTATTTCTGAAAACAAAAACTAATGAATCTTACAGGCAAATCATAGTTTGTTGGTTTTTTTTTTCTATGCATGAAACAGCACAATGAAGCTAGATTAAGAACGTGATCAGGAGCTTGGTAAAAACCTGTGTGTGAATCATAAAGCATGAAACAGAAATATGATGTGGAGGTGGGGCAGGAGAGATAGCTCAGTAAGGCTAAGAGCAGTTGTTACAACTTACAAAGAACCCAGGTTTGGTTCCTAGGACCTATATGATGGCCCACAAATGTCTGTAACTCCAGTTCTAGAAGATCCAACAACCTCTTCTGACCTCCATGGTCACAGTACACATATGTAATATAGACAGACATACCTTCAGGCAAAAACACCCAGGCACATAAAATAAAAACAAATAAATCTTTTCAAAAAAGGAATATAATGCTCGGAAGTGGATAGGAAGGTTGAGTTGGGGTGGTACAGTAGTCCCAAGAAAAATCCTGGTGAGAAAATGACATCTGAGCCAAGAGCAGTAGGTTTAGGGTGTGCCAGGAAACATGAGGGGACAAATGGTTCTGGCAAAGGCTCTTCAATGACCCATGGGTTCACACAAGTGAAATCACTTTAGTAATCAGATTTGATTTTGTGGAATCCATGAACAGGTCAGAAGAAAATTGAGTGATGGGCTAAATGTGCTGTTAATAAGAAATGGCAGCCAAGTCTCGGCTTCGTTTGTACCAGTGAACCCAGTGTCCACAGCAATGAGCCTAGCTAGGCCACTCCTAAAACCTAACATGTAAACTGCAGTCAACATGAGCCCTGTTATTTAATGTGGCAAATGCAGATGAGATCAGGGCTGTCTTGATCAAACCAACTCCCATCACCATCCTATTACAGACAAAGACACTGCTTTGTACACAAAGACACTGAGAAGGTCTGGAGAGCTTAAGTACCTTGTCTGAGGTCACAGAGCTGGAGTGCGTGCTTCAATTTGGGCACCAGAGCCCCAGAGTTCTTGCTTTTCATCCCTCCTCCAGTACTGCCTTTCTGTGTTCCATAGGCCAGGAAGCTCCTTGGGGTAGACCCTGGGCTATGTTTCTCCCTGGGGAGAAGGAGCTGCAGCTGGAAAAGCCAGCAGCCTTTTGGAATTAAATACTACCACTCTCCAACACCAGTAACGCTGGACAAGCAGGATAACTCAGACAAAAAGTCTCAGATCGGTCACCTGGGAAATAAAGTTTCTGAGACCTGCCTCACAACACCTCCACAGATGGGGTTTGGGACAGTGCTTTGGAAAGGAAAGAGCCCAGTGGGGTAATGGTTCCCCAGGGCTCCCTAATGGAAAACTGCATTCCTTTGCAAAAGGGCTCAATAGTATTCAAAAGCCCACCAGCTTTGTGGTTCATATGGTGTAGGCTGTGTCCGCTGAACTCTGTGAAGACGTCATCAAAGCACCAGAGGCAAACTGTAAATGAGTAAGTTTGGCTGCATCCCAACGAAACTCTTATTTACAGAAACAGGTGGAGTTCCCCAAGTAGTCTGACAACGTCTAGCCTAGGGAAATGTAATTTCGGGGTACAACCCCTCAACATGCTCTGTGCCTCATTCCTGATGTGTTTTCCTAATCACACAGCATCCCTTCTCAGCCAATACACTGTACACTTCACCCAACTGTTATCTTCTTCCGCCCTGTTGTCTAGGCATGGCTTCTGTTTGCTTAGGTCACTGTTGAGGTTCCAGTGCCCAGGACTGACACATAGTAGGAGCTGGCTGATAAGGGTGGCTGACACATAGTAAGAGCTTTATCAATGTGTCAAAAGAATGCTGGCATGAATGAGTCAAGAGACGAAAGAAACTGGAGGTCTTCTTGGGAGAGGAGAGCCAAATCAGGCCAACCCAATAAGAAGAACAACGACAGGGAAAACTTAAGGGTGTGGGGACCACTACTGCAAATAAATGCATAATCAATGTTGCCATTCCTTGTAAGTTAAGGGAGAAAGAAGGCTTATTCCCAAATCCAGTTTGGGTTGTGAGCATATAGAAGAACCAAAGCTTTGAAAATGTCCAAAATAACCATTAAATTCTAAATGGTGGTGGTCGTGCTGGTGGTGGTGGTGGTGATGTGTGTGTGTGTGTGTGTGTGTGTGTGTGTGTGTGTGTGTGTGTGTGTGTGTGTGTGTGTGTGTGTGAAAAGCTAGGATTCCCCATGAGAGAGGATGCAAAGCCAGAGTAGCTGCAATAGTCCAAAAAGGGCTAGAATTCCAGATATGTTTTCCCTAGTAGATACTGACAAAGCACTGATCTGGCCTCTACAGGCCCCCCAGACAATCAGTGGCTGAGCCAGGCGCTTGATGGAGATACCCTGCTCTGATTGCCTATGTGGACTGTCTACAAGTAGCTGATTCCAGCAACAATGGCCCCAAGATGACATGGCTCACTGTACTTTGGGTATCATTGTGATACTAGCAGGGGGAGAATTACTAAAAAATATTAATATAGTTGATAAAGAGATTACTTTCTTGGTAACAAGCCATCACTATGAGCTTCTCACAATCATACGTAATATGAAAATTATCCCACAGATAATTAATCTTTGACATTTCCAAAAGTACATTAATCTCAAAGCACCATTACACAAACACCTGCTGTCATTACACAGAATTTACTGGTTGATGAAGAATTCTAGTTGATAGAGGACTAGATGAGCCATCAAGAAGTTGACAAGTTAAACTTCTACCATCTTTGCATGGAGCCAGTAAGATGCCCTCATGTTCTAGGTCAAGCGGTTTAATCCCTTTAATCCCACATGCCTTTAATCCCACATGCCTTTAATCCCAGCACTCAGGAGACAGAGAAGGTGAATCTCAATGAGTTTGAGGCCAGCCTGATCTACAGAGTAAATTCAGGATAGCCAGGGCTACAAAAAGAAACCCTTTCTTGAAAAGCCAAAACAAAAAAGAGACTACGTTCCCTTAAATATTATACATCCAAGAAAGCAAAGTAATAAATTATTGTATTGAAAGGTCTCTTTTGCAGGAACTGATAAGAAAATAACTCTGAAGATAAACTAACACAACCCTTACCAAAGTTAAGAGATGCAGCAAATTGAATCTGTTTATAGTACCCATTCTCTCCTCTAGGTGGGGCCAGTCCCAACCTGTAGGTATCTAATGACATTGCACGGTGAACTCCAATTGGGTGGGTGGAGGCAGGGCATGCTAAGACACATCAGCCAGGTTCTGTGCCCATTTATATTTAAACAACGCATTTAAACCAAGGTAATGAATCTCAAGTTATGAATTTTTCAGGCTTCAGTCAGATGACTAGGTGAGATGCTGGCTGGGGAGGGATGGGAGACTGCACAGCTGAGTCCATTGCTGCTAAGGATTGAACTGTGTCCCAACACCATTTATGTGTTGAAGCCCTGACTCCCAATGCGGTCACATTTGGAGATAGGGTATTAGGAGGAAATTAAGGTTAAATGAGGTCATACGGGTGGGGACTTACTCCAATAGAACTGTGGCTTCATAAGAAGTGGGAATGAGCTCGTTGCCTTGTCTCTCACCCCCATCTCCTGTTTTCCTTCCTCCATCCATTCCTCACCCCCCCATCCCTCCTTCTGTCTGTCTTCCCTTAAGTAGAACACTATGAGACATTACCTAAGCTATCTGAAGGCCAGGATGAAAAATCTCACTAGACACTGCTAGCATCTTAGCCTTGGACTTCCAGTCTCCAGACTTATGGGACAGAAATTTGTTATTTAAGTCATCCAGCCTATGATATTCTATTCTCATTGGTAACTTAAAAAGTTATTTTCTTTGGTTTCCAGTATTAGAGAGAAGCTGGCCATCCATTCTTGACATTTTCAGGTGTTTACATTCAAAGTAGCCCTGTTGATGTGGCCTGTGTTCCAAGATAGCAAGTCCAAGGGACTAAGGGTCTCTAACTAGGTCTCCCAAGAAACTCAGAGAGGTGGCCACTTAATCTGCAGGGCAACACAGCCTGGCAGAAGTCCACATCATCACTGTGAGAGATGCAGAACAGAATATCAAACATGAGAGAAACCATAGAAATGAGACTTTGCAGTCCAGATTCTTGGGGGGCGGTAGGGAGCTCATCTTATCATACTTGTGACCATAGGGAAAGGACAAGGCAAGGCAGCCCCATAATCCCCTAAAGTACATGCAGAAACAAATGTCAATGCCAAATCCATGTCTTTTCTGTGGAAGGAGAGCAAAGCCAGGAACATGGCAAGGAGGAGTAGGGTCTATTCACCTGCAGCTTGGAAAAAATGGGCATTGGGGTAGACTTGAAATGAAATGTCATGGATGTGTTTCTAGAAAAGTGAAGGCCCAAGAGGGTCTCCTCATCATGTGGATCTAGGCAGAGTGAACAAAAGAGAAAGCCAAAGAAGGAAACCTACAGAGAGTTTGGAAACAGGAGACAGCCAGGATATGGTCAAATTCAGAGGCAAAGTCAGAGATCCAGCACCCCAGGGAGGGGATAGAAAGTCCAGAACCCACTTTGCTACAAAGCCCAGGAAACCAACCTGGTGGACATGATTCCCAAGCAGCCTAGCGACATGGGAGAATTTTCTCCATCAGTGGCCTTATTTTCGCTCACCTGAAGTTTGGTGTCATACTAGCAAAGTAAATACCAGTGAACCTTGTTTTCCTGAAATGGGATTGTATTAAAAAATGAATAGAAAGCACTTTCTGACTGTTGACATTGCAGAAACCTGCCTTAGTTTTTGGTTCCTTTGGCTGACAACCTGAAGGTCCTGATTGGAGAGCAAGTGCTTTATTTAGGATGTGATCTCAAGAGACACAGACAGAGAATGATGAAGTAGGACGGGAGCAGGGAAGCCACTGAAATGGGATTTTCAAGTCAGTTACCAGGGACCCTGGAGTGCAGTGGGGAGAATTCTGGAAGTTATGCCACCTGAAGGCAAAGGACCAAAGGATTTGGGACATCCATACATAAAGACAATGCTGGTTTCATGATTGCCCTGACACACTCCTTTCTTCATATCAGTACCTGGGAAGGGGGAGAGACAGACAGACACATATACACACATAGAGAGAATGATAGGGAGGGAAGGAGAGAGGAAGTGAGATGGAGAGAGAGAGAGAGAGAGAGAGAGAGAGAGAGAGAGAGAAAGAGAGAGAGAGAGAGAGTTTGATGCACACTTGAGGAATTCAGTAGCTTTCCTTCAGGTTTTTGACTCATTTGAGGAAAAGCCAGGTGAGGGGCCTTGAGGTTAAAGGCAATGCCTGAAGTGCACAGGGCTTCTGATGTGCTAATGCACACAGCACATGATCTTCTTCATCTCACAGAGGGTCTTGGTCAGGAATGTTCATCACTATAAACAAGCAAAGGGCAAATAAATGTACTATACAACCTCTGACTGGGCCCCAAAGCCTCACTACCCAAATCGTGGTGCTCTATCAGCAGTACCTACAGGAACTGCAACACAGAGATCTTGGGGCCCAGGCTAAGACTGTTGAATTGTCAGTGCATTTTTTAAAATTAATTTTACATCCTGGCCGCAGTTTCCCCTCCCTCCTTTCTTCCCAGTCCCTCCTCCCCACCCTGTCCCCTCTGTTTCCATCCCGTAATCCACTCCTCCTCCATGTTTCTGTTCTGGAAAGGGCAGGCCTCCCATGGATATCAACAAAGTATGGCATATCAAGTTATAGTAAGACTAAGCACCTCCCCTTGTGTTAAGGTTGAGCAAGGCAACCCAGTATGAGGAATAGGGACACAAAAGTCAGTAAAAGATCCAGAGACAGCCCTTGCTCCCACTGTTAGGAGCCCCATAAGAAGACCAAGGTACACAACTGTAACATATATGCAGAGAGCCCAAGTCAGTTCCATGTAGGCTCTCTGGTTGTTGGTTCAGTCTCTGTGAGCACCTATGAGCCCAGGTTAGTTAATTCTGTGGGTTTTCTTGTGATGCCTTTGACCCTTCTGCCTCCCACAATCCCTCCTCCCTCTCTTCAGCAGGATCCCCTGAGTTCAGCCTAATGTTTGGCTGTGGGTCTCTGCATCTGTCTCCATCAGTTGCTGGATGCCACCTCTCTGATGACAAAAGGGCTAAGCACCAATCCATGTTTGGCTTTCCAGGTCTGGGTTACCTCATTCAGCATGATTTTTTCTAGTTCTATCCATTTGCCTGAAAATTCATGATGTCATTATTTTTAACAGCTGAATAATAGTACTTTGTGCAAATGTACCCCAAGGTGAAAATCATGCAAACTAGAATTTGAAAAGTGCCACTGTAGACGATATTATCTATCAATTGTTTCTTCTGCGCAGTAAGTACACAGAGGGAAGATGTCTCACGCCCAAAACAAACAATGGTTTTGTTTAGTTCCACCCTGGCAGGTAAAAACAGATTTGCTGAAGAAAAAAAAAGTGTCAACTTCCTGGCCTAGTTGTGATAATGATAAAAGAAGGAATACTTTAGCTTCACCAAGTCTCCTTTTATGAATTTCTGTGATGGTTGGTTTGGATTGTCAGTTTCTTTATCCTTCGTTTTTCCTTTGTCCCTTTCCTTGGCAAACTTAGCAACTGTGCCTAGGAAGTCTGAATCATTCTAAAGCCGCCCAGGTGATGAACCCATGCCTAAAGGCCTGCAGAACACTCAACAGTTCCAGGAGTGGTTCTGTTTGTTTGTTCTTGTTTGTCTTTCAAAAGAAATAAGGAGATGGAAAGACAGAGACCAGAATGAGTTTTTAGGGAATGAAAAGGCAAACCAAAATTCTTAAGATACTTAAAAAGGATGTGTTGATATAGGCGGCTGTAAAGGAATGAGCGAACACAGAAACGGATTCTTTGAAGGAAAAGGAAAGAATCAAAAACTTATTGTAAAACCTAAGTTATAAAGAAAAGGTTCGAGTTGTGTGCGGATGTAGATGCATCAGTTATGTCCAAGGTTATCTACTAACCCTGAATGAACGTAGAGAAGAAAAGAATTGACAACTGTGAAAAACATATTGGAAGCATTTTCTTAGTCAGCTCTCTTCCTTCACCTTATGAGTTCTGGAGCTTGAACTCATGACCCATAAATAAACAAACAAACAAACAAACAAATAAATAAAGTGTCCTGGTAAAACGTATGTGTTCACCAAAAGATATGTAAAAATGTCCGCACAGTGTTATCTGTAAAAAAAAAAAAAAAAAAAAAAAAAGAAGCCAAGAAGTGGAGAATAACTAATGGCCTATGACCAACAGAAAGGATGAATTGTGAAGCAGGGATGTCACACCAGCAGCAAGGATGAGCCAACTACAACTACTCGGCATTGTGGAGGAATCTCATGAACAGTGTCTAGTGAAGAAGTGAGAGCTCCCATCTAGTGCCATGCACATGCAATGTTCGAACAGGCAAAACTCATGTATGTATGGAATCTATGGCATCTGAGAGAATGTACTGGTATTTGGTAAAGGAGCATTAGAGGGCTTTCCAAGAGCTGCTCATGCTCTGATTCTGGATCCAGAGGCTAGTGGCAAGAATGTGGCCAGTTTCTGAACAGTTTTCAAGCCATACAACTTACAATGTATATGATTTTACTTCAATAAAGTTTAATTAAAATATGTATATATAGACTCCACCCACTTTCACAAATGAGACAAAAAGGTCTCTAAATAATGTCCATGAAATGTTAATTGACATATTTGCTTACTTCACTACTAATGGTGCTGTGTAAGTAATATTATCTAAGTGAATAATAGCACCCATAAATAGCTTGGCTTATTTATGAACTGTGACTATAACAAACATTTTGCTCCATTCAGAAAACTAGATCCTACTGCATCAAAGGTAATAGGTTCTGTAATTACCTTAAATACATAATATATTCTGTCAAAAAAATTAAACATCTAGACAACAAAAGCACCAGATGAGCTCAGTTGTACTGATTTTCCTGGAAGTTTTAGAACCATATAGAGTCATGCGTAAGAGTTAAAAAATGCCAAGCCCAGCTCAACGCTAAGTATACAATTCACAGACTGAGTTAAACACCAGTCTCTGGCTTCAGCCCTAGAACCAGAAAACAAAAGATACATTGTTACTCTTCTGGTCCTGCCTTAAAGCAAAAACACTATATAATTTCCCAATTTTCTTCTCTTTCCCCCTACATCTTCGTGAATTTTAGGTACAGAAGCATGTATTCACAAACATCTTTGGTGCCCTTTCTCTAGATTCTATCATACACGCACGCACACACACTTGTGTGTAATATCACTTGTGTTAATGCAGCTTCAATGTTCTCTTTTTTTCACTGCATACTCATGTGTCTGGAGTTAGTCTAGATGATTCTGGTGAAGATAAGAATCTAATAGATTTATGTGTGAAGATCCTAGTTAAGGTTTCCAGACAAAGGGGAATTGTCATTTCCCCAGAGATTCAAGATTACCACCGTTACATTTATTTATTCATTTGTTTGTTTACTTATTTATTTATTTTTGCCCCCCTCAACATAAAACTATTCTCAGAGTTTAATAAATTGACCCTTTGGTCTTGGGGTTCAAACACGTAAATTTTCCTCACATTTATTCATTTATTTATGGGAGCACACATACTATAGCAGGTGTGTGGTGCTCAAAGAGCACCGTTTGGGAGTCAGCTCTCTTCCTTCACCTTATGAGTTCTGGAGCTTGAACTCATGACCCATAAATAAATAAATAAATAAATAAATAAATAAATAAATAAATAAATAAATAAATAAATGTAAGGAATTGGAGAGATTAACTCCAGACACATGGATGTACAATGAAAAAAAGTGAGAGAACACTGAAGGTGGATATGGTAGTGCACATTTGTAATCACCACACTCACTCAGGAGGCTGAGGCATGGGGAATAGTAAGACCCCAAAGAAGGGGATGGGAGGGAGAGAGAGAGGAGGGGGAAGGGGAGAATTTACTTTGTAGTGTTCATGTGCTAAAAATTATATCAGATTAAATGTATGAGTCATTCATCAATATGCCTCAAATATCTACTATATTCCAAATACTATTGTGGACACTGAGGATAAAGGACAACAAAGAAATATCAACAAAAGCAAAGAAATAAATGGTCAGTAAAGTGCAGTACTGAGGATTAAAGTAAGAACAAGGGTACTTAGTGGCGATTTTAGGTTAGCTCATCAAAGAGGTACTATTAAACTGATATCTAAATGAGGAACTGGCCAGAAATAGTTGAAGAGGTTGTGCAAAGCAAGCATTCCAAGGAGAACAGTTAATACAAAAGGCCCAAAAGCAGCTTGATGTGCTCAAAGAATCAAAAGGAATATGGTGGGAGGAAGGGAGGAAGGGAAAGAGAGAAGAAACAGGAGCGGCAGCATGGAAGGGCATGAAAGAATGCATTAATCTAGAAATAAGTATATGACATGATCCAATTAGTGCTTCTAGGATCTTCTAGTTACTGAGTGAATACTGAAAGCCACCACAACATCCAAGAAACAGATTTTTAAAGTACAATGATGAGCACCAAGAGAAATGGGAACATTTGGGATTGAATTTCAAAACAAAACTGATAAGATTTGTTGATGGGATGAACATAGGACATGAATTTTGTGGGTCTGATGTTTAAAGAACTAAGCAGATGGTGATGTCAAAGAATGAGATGGATCTTACTGAGGTAAAGCAGAATCTGCATCAGAGTACTAGAGAATAGATATTTTGCTTTGGAAATATTAAGTTTGATGTGCCTGATAGAGATCCATACAGGGTAAGTCTTGGGCACTAAGAAAGGTCATGCCTGAGAGTACTGGCAGCTATGGAAAGTCACAGGATTGAATGGGGTCATCCCAAGGGAATGTTGTGAAAGACAAGAAAGTTCCCATACTTATAGAGTTGACAACCTCTGTAAGTTAAGCAGATGATGAGGGGACAAAAACAAAGACTTAGAGCAGAAAAACCAAGTGAATATAGGCTAATTGTGACCAAAAGAAGTGTTTAAAAAGGGAAAGAAAGAAAAGTAGGTGGTGACTATTATTTAAATGCTCTTCAAGACACCTGCCAGAATACTAGGTAGACTATCCACAGTCCTTGTCCTCTCTCTCTCTCTCTCTGTTCCCCAAGACCCAGTCCATAAGTCTCAGTCCCTAGTGCTGCAACAGAACACCAGCTGCAGCCTCTTTTCTTCCTGCCCACATGGCCTGTGGATCCTACAGACCTTCCCCCTCTAGCCTCTCTCCCCCGACTCCTCTCTATATCCTAGCCACCAACATCAACAGGCATTCCCTGTGAACACACCGGCAGAGTAGACAAATAAAACAGGCAACACACAGCCAACACACCAGAAACCAAGGGATAAAACACCCAGCCAACAAAGACAAACCCAGAAATCAACAGCTAAACCTACAGTCACCCCAAACACAGATGCCTAGACGTCGGCAAATAAACATAATCAATAACAGCCAGGGTGATATACATTTTACTAGAGCCCAAATATCTTACCACAGCAGGCCCTGAATATCCCCACATGGCTGAAACAAAAACAAAAACAAAAAAAGGCCTTAAAACCAAGTATATGAAGAAGACAGGGGTCCTTACAGAGGAAATGAACAAATCCCTAAAAGAAAGCCAGGAAAACACAAACAGTTGAAGGAAACAAATAAAATTGTTCAAGACCTGAAAATGGAAATAGAAGGAATACAGAAAACATAAGCTGAGGTAATTCTGGAAATGAAAAATCTAGGAATTCAAACAGGAACTACAGAGGCAAGTTTCACCAACAGAACACAAGAGATGGAAGAGAGAATCTCAGGTACTGAAGACAAGATAGAAGAAATGGAAACATTGGTCAAAGAAAATCTTAAATTTAAAAAAGTTTCTAACCAAAATCATGAAGAAAATCTGGGATACTATGAAAAAGACTAAACTTAAGAATAATAGAAATAGAGGAAGGAGAAGAATCCTGGCTCAAAGTCACAGAAAATATTTTCAACAAAATTATAGAAGAAAATTTTCCTAACCTAAAGAAGGAGATGCCTATGAGACACAAGAAGCATGCAGAATACTAAATATATTGGACCAAAAAAGAAAATCCCCTCAGCATATAATAATCAAAACACTAAACACACAAAACAAAGAAAGTATATTAAAAGCTTTAAGGGAAAAACAGAAAATAACATATAAAGACAGACATATAAGAATTACACCTGACTTCTCAATGGAAACTGTAAAAGTCAGAAGGGCCTAAACAGATGTCCTGCAGACTCTAAAAGACCATGACTACTATACCCAGCAAAACTTTCAATAACCAAGTTGGAGAAAATTAAGATATTCCATGATAAAGTCAAATTTAAGCGATATCTATCTACAAATCCAGCCCTAAAGAAGGTGCTAGAAGAAAAATTTGCTCTACATAAGTTTCTCAGTTTTAGTAGGTCCATTTATTAATTGTTGCTCTCAGTGTCTATGCTACTGGGGTTATATTTAGGAAGTGGTCTCCTGTGCCAATGTGTTCAAGTATACTTCCAACTTTCTCTTCTATGAGGTTCAGAGTGGTTGGTTTTATGTTGAGGTCTTTTATCCATTTGGACTTGAGTTTTGTGCATGGAAATAGATATGGATCTATTTGCATTCTTCTACATGTTGATATCCAGTCAACAAGACAAAATGGCAGCCTACAGATTGGGAAAGATCTTCACAAACCCCACATTGGACGACTGATCTCCAAAATATACAAAGGACTCAAGAAACTGGACATCAAAATAAAAAATAATCCAATAAAAAATGGGGCACATACCTAAACAGAGAACTCTCAACAGAGGAATCTAAAATGGCTGAAAGACACTTAAGAAATTGTTCAACATCCTTAGCCATCAGAAAAATGCAAACCAAAACACCTCTGAGATTCCATCTTACACCTGTAAGAATGACCAAGATCAAAAACGCTGATGACAACTTATGCTGGAGAGGATGCGTGGTAAAGGGAACACTCCTCCATCACTGGTGGTAGTTAAAACTAGTACAGCCCTTTTGGATAGCAGTATGGGGATTTCTCAGAAAATTAGGAAAAAAACCTACCTCAAGACTCAGCAATACCACTTTTGGGTATATACCTAAAGGATGTTCAATCATACCACAAAGACATGTGCTCAACTATGTTCATAGCAGCATTATTTGTAATAGCCAGAATCTGGAAACAACCTAGATGCCCCTCAGCTGAAAAATGGATAAAGAGAATGTGGTATGTTTACACAATGGAGTACTACACAGAGGTAAAAAAAATAATAATGACATCTTAAAATTTGCAGGCAAATGTATAGATCTAGAAAAAATATGGAGTGAGGTAACCCAGAACCATAACGACAAATATAATATGTACTCACTCATAAGTGGCTTTTAGACATAAAGCAAAGAAAACCAGCCTATAGTCCACAACCCCAGAGAACCTAGACAACAAAGAGGACCCTAAGAGAGACAAAAAAATGGATATATATAGGAAGGAGAAAAAGAAAAGATCTCCTAAGTAAATTATGAGCATGGGGGTCATGGGAAAGGGTAGAAGGGAAGGGGGAGGAAGGGAGGGGAGCAGGGAGATATGTGTAGTTTAATAAAAACAATAAAAAGGAGAAATTCAAAAGAAAAAGAAAAAACTCCAATCTAAGGTTAACTATACCCATGAAAACACAAGACATAAATAATTGTACCAGCAAAACCAAAAGAAGGGAAGTGCCCACACATACAACACACACACAAACACACATACACACATACCACTAGCACCACCACCAACTACAGCAAATTAACATGAATCAACAATCATTGGTCATGATATCTCTCACTATCAGTGGTCTTGATTCCCCAACAAAAAGACACAGACCAACAGAATGGATGGGAAAACAGGACATTATCCTTCTGCTGAATCCAAGAAACACACCTCACCATAAAGTATAAACATTACCATATGGTAAAGGGTTGGAAAAAGATTTCCCAAGCTAATGGACCTAAGAAACAAAGTAATGTGGCCATTTCAGTATCTAACAAAATACACTTCAAACCAAAACTAATCTAAAGAGACAGGAAAGGACACCACATACCCATCAAAGGAAAAATCCACCAAGATGACATTTCAATTCTTAATGTCTATGCTCCAAACACAAGTGTACCCAAGTTGGTAAAAGAAACACAACTACAGCCGAAATCACATACTGACTCACATACTGAGAGTGGCAGACTTCAACACCCCACTCTCACCAATGGCCAGGTCATCCATACAAAAACTTAATGGAAATACTGGAGCTAACAGACATTACAAACCAAATGGACCTAACTGCTATTTACAGATCATTTCACTCAAGCACAAAAGCATGTACCTTCTTCTCAGCATCTTATGGAACTTTCTCCAAAACTGACCACATATTCAGACACAAAGCAAGTCTCAGCAGATACAAGAAGATTAAAATAACTCCCTGCATACTATCAGATCACCACAGATTAAAGCTGGATCTTAACACAACAACAGAAAATTTACTAAATTTGGAAACAAAAAAACTCACTACTGAATGGAAAATGAAAAATAGTCGAGACAGAAATCAAAGATTTCCTAGAATTTAAATGAAAATGAATATGCAGCATACCCAAACTCATGGGACACAATGAAAACACATAATCAAACTGAAGGCTAAAATCAATAAAATAGAAACAAAGAGAACAACACAAGGAATCAATGAAACAAAGAGTTGGTTCTTTAAAAAAAATCAATAAGATAGACAAACCCTTATACAAACTAACCGAAAGACACAGAGAAAATATCCAAATTAACAAAATCAGAAATGAAAAGGGGGACATAGCAACAGACACTGAGGAAATCCAGAGAACCATAAAGATACCCTTTAAAAACCTGTACTCTAACAAATTGGAAAATCTAAAAGAAATGGACAATTATTTTGATAGGTACCACTTACCAAAGTTAAATCAAAATCAGTTAAGCAATTAAAAAAGTCCTACAAACCCAGTGAAATAGAAGCAGTCATTAAAAGTCTTCTAACACCGCCAAATAAAAGCCCAGGGCCAGATGGCATTAGCACAGAATTCTATCAGACTTTCAAAAAGTTAATGCCATTACTCCTCAAATTATTCCACAAAATAGAAACAGAGGAAACATTACCCAATTCATTTTATGAGGTCACAGTTGCCCTGATATCCAAACCACACAAAGATTCAAGAAAGAGAATTACAGGCCAATTTTCCTATGAACACATATGCAAAAATTCTTAATAAAATACTAGCAAACAGAATCCAAGAACACATCAAACATCCACCGTGATCAAGTAGACTTCATCCCAGAGATGCAGGGATTGATCAATATACGAAAATCAGTCCGTGTAATCTACCATATAAACTAACTGAAAGAAAAAAAATTATCATCTCATTATATGCAGAAAAGACCGTTGACAAAATCTACCACCCTTTCGTGATAAAAGTACTAAAGAAGGAAACTCCTACATCTGATAAACACCTTCAGTAATGTGGCAGGATATAATATTGACTCAAAAATATCAGTAGCCCTTCTACACACAGATGATAAGCAGACTGATAAAGAAATGAGCAGAACATCACCCTTCACAATAGCCACAAATAACATAAAATATCTTGGGGTGACTCTAACCAAACAAGTGGAAGACCTTTATGACAAGAACTTTAAATCTCTAAAGAAAGAAGTTGAAGAAGATGTCAGAAAATGGAAACATCTCCCATGCTCTTGGATAGGTAAAATCAACAGAGTAAAAATGGCAATTTTACCAAAAGCAATCTACAGATTCAATGCAATTCCCATCAAAATTCCAGCATATTAAAAGAACAATACTCAACTTCATATGGAAAAAAACCCAGGATAACCAAAACAGTCCTGTACAAGAAAGAAACTTCCGGAGGCATCACCATCCCTGACTTCAAGTTCTACTTAGAACTATAATAATGAAAACAGCTTGGTATTGGCACAAAAACAGACAGGTGGACCAATGAAATCGAATCAAAGACCCTGATATTAATCCACACACCCATGAACACCTGATTTTTGACAAAGAAGCTAAAATCATACAATGGAACAAAGAAAGCATCTTCAACAAATAGTTCTGGCATAACTGGATGTCAACATGCAGAAGAAGGCAAATAGATCCCATGCACAAAAAAACAAGTCCAAATGGATCAAAAACCTCAACACAAATCCAGCCACACTGAACCTCACAGAAGAGAAAACAGAAAATGAGAAGTAGCCTTGAACACAATGGCACATGAGACCACTTCCTGAATATAACACTGGTAGCACAGACACTGAGACAAGCAATTAACAAGTGGGACCTCCTGAAACTGAGAGCCTTCTGCGAGGCAAAGACACAGTCAATAAGACAAAATGCAACCTACAGAATGAGAAAAAAAATCTTCACCAACTTCACATCAGACAGAGGGCTGATCTCCAAAATATACAAAGAACTCAAGAAACTAGATATCAAAACATCAAATAATCTATTTAAAAAGGAGTACAGATCTAAAGAGAGAATTCTCAACAGAGGAATCTCTAATGGCCAAAAGGCACTTAAGGAATTGCTCAACATCCTTAACCATCAGGGAAATGTAAATCAAAACGACTCTGAGATACCATCTTACAGCTGTCAGAATGGCTAAGATCAAAAACACTAATGACAGCTTATGCTGGAGAGGATGCGGAGTAAGGGGAACACTCCTTCATTGCTGGTGGGAGTGTAAACTTGTACAACCACTTTGGAAATCAGCATGGCAGTTTCTCAAAAAACTGGGAATCAATCTACCTCAAGACCCAGTTGGTGTGGAAAGTTCTTCTGCGTATGTGTTGCTTTTATTAGTTAATGAATAAAACTGCTTTGGGCCAATGACTTAACAGAGTAAAGCCAGGCAGGAAATCCAAACAGAGATATAGAGAGAGGGTAGGCAGAGTCAGAGAGAAGCCATGTAGCTGCCACAGGAGACAGATGCCTCTGCCAGTGCCCGCCGAAACTTTGCTGGAAGGCCACAACCTTGTGGTGATACACAGATTAATGGAGGTGGGTTAGTTTAGGATATAATAGATAGATAGAAATATGCTTAAGCTATTGACCAAACAATATTGCAAATAACACAGCTTCTGTGTGATTTATTTAGGGTCTGAGCATCAGGGAACAAATGAGCAGCCTCTGAAAACACCCAGGGATACCACTCTCGGGCAAATACCCAAAGGATGCAGACCCATAGCACAAGGATATTTGCTCAACTATGTTCATAGCAGCATTATTGATAATAGCCAGTACCTGGAAACAACCTAGATACCCCTCAACCAAAGAATGGATAAAGAAAATGTGGTACATTTACACAATGGAGTACTACTCAGCGGTAAAAAAAAATGTCATTTTAATTTGCAGGCAAATGGATGGAACTAGAAAAAACCCATCCTGAGTGAGGTAACCCAGACACAGAAAGACAAACATGGTATGTACTCACTCATAAGTGAATATTAGACATAAAACAAAGGATAACCAGCCTACAGTCCACAACCCCAGAGAAGACAGAAAACAAGGAGAACTTTAAGAGAGACATGCATGGATCCCCCTAGGAAGGGGAAGTAGACAATATCACCTTAGTAAACTGGTAGCATGGTGGGGAGGGAGGAGGGTGGTAGGGGAGTAGAGAGGGGAGAAGTGGAGCTGGGAAGAGAACATGAAGGATCAGAAAGATCAAGTTGGGTAAAGGACAGAGAGGAAAAGCAAGGAAAGAGATAACTTGAAAGAGGAAGTCATTGTGGGGTTAATAAGAAACAAGGCATTGGGGAAACTCCCAGAAAACCACAAGGATGACCCAGCTAAGAATCTAAGCAATAGTGGAAAGGATACTTAAACTGTCCTTCCCCTGTAATCAGACTGATGACTACCTTAATTGTCATCCAGTATTTGATAGAAGCAGATGTAGACATCAACAGCTAAGCACTGGGTCGAACTCCTGGAGTCTAGCCATAGAGAGGGAGGAGAGATATTATGAGCAAAGGGGCCAAGACCATGATGGGGAAACCCACAGAAGCAGCTGACTCAAGCTAATGGGAGCTCACTGACCCCAGACTGACAGCTGGGGAACCAGCATAAGACCAAACCAGGCCCTCTGAATGTCAGTGGCAGTTGTGTGTCATGGGCATTTGTGGGGTGACTATCAGTGGAACCAGTATGTATCCCTAGTGCACGATCTGGCTCTTTGGAGCCCATTTCTTATGGAGGAATACCTTGCTCAGCCTAGATACAGGGGGGAGGATCTTGGTCCTGCCTCAAGTGATGTGACAGACTTTGTTGATTCCCCACAGGAGGCCTCACCCTCTCTGAGGAATGGGTGGGGGGTGGGGTGGGGAGAAGGTGGGAGGAGTGGGAGGACTAGAGGGAGAAGGAACTGGGATTGGTATGCAAAATAAGATTGTTGTAAAAATAAAAATAAAAGTCCTGGAGAGATTAGCAATATAAGAAACATACCTAAACATAATAAAGGCAATTACAGCAAGCCAACAGCAAGGGTCAAATTAAATGGGGAGAAACTCAAAGCAATTCCAATAAAATCAGGAAGAGTACAAGGCTGTCCACTCTCTCCATGTCTATTTAATATAGTACTTGAAGTATTAGCTAGAGCAGTAAGACAACTGAAGGAGATCAAGTGGATACAAGTTGGAAAGGAAGAAGTCAAAGTATCTTTATCTGCAGATGATATGATAGTATACATAAATGACCCTAAAAATTTCACCAGGGAACTCTTATAACTGACAGACACTTTCATCAGAGTTGCTAGATACAAAATTAACTAAAACAAACAAACAAACAAACAAAAACCCCAGTAGCCCACTTATATGCAGATAACAAACGGATTGAGAAAGAAATCAGGAAAACAACATATTTCAGAATACAAATAACAGAAAATATCTTAGGGTAGTTCTAAGCAAGTGAAAGACTTGTATGATTAAAAACTTCAAGTCTTTGAAAAAAACTGAAGAAGATATCAGAAGATGGAAAGATCTTCCATGCTCATGGGTTGGTAAGATTAAAAATGGCCATCCTACCAAAATCAGTCCACAGATTCAAGGCAATCCCATCAAAATCCCGACACCATTTTTTACAGACTTTGAAAGGACAGCTTCATATGGAAAAACAAAAGTCCCAGTATAGCTAAAACAATCCTGTACAATAAAAGAATTCCCGGGGGTATCACCATTCCTGACTTCAAGGTGTACTACAGAGCTGTAGTAATGAAAACCACATGTTATTGGTATAAAAATAGTCATTTTGATCAATGGAATCAAACTGAAGACCCAGATAAAATTTCAAACACATATTGTCACCTAATTTTTGAAAAAGAAGACACAAATACACACTGGGCAAAAAGACAGCATCTTCATTAAATGGTGCTATTCAAATGGAATGTCTTCATGTGAAAGAATACAAATAGATCCATATTGATCACCCTGTACAAAACTCAAGTCCAAGTGGATCAAAGACTTTAACATAAAACCAGATACACTGAATCTGATAGAAAAGAAAGTGAGGAATAGCTCTGAATGCATTGGCACAGAAAAGGACTTTCTGAACAGAATGGCAATAGCACAGTTATTAATTGTGCAACAGCACAATTAATCAATGATACTTCATGAAACTAAAAAGCTTCTGTAAGGTCAAGGACATCATCAATTGGACAAAGCAGTACAATACAGAATGGGAAAAGATTTTTTTTTACCAACTCTACATCTCAAAGAGGACTAATATCTAAAATATATAGAGAAATCAAGAAACTAGATATCAAAAAACAACAATCCAATTAAAAATAGTATATAGATCTCAACAGAGAATTCTCAATAGAAGAATCTCAAATGGCTGAGAAACATTTTAAAAAATGTTCAACATCCTTAACAATCAGAGGAATGCAAATCAAAGCGACTTTGAAATTCCATCTTTCACCTGTCAGAATGGCTACACTCAAAAACACAAGTAACAGTTCATGCTAGTGAGAATGTGGAGCAAGGGGAACACTCTGCACTGCTGTATTGGAATGCAAACTTGTACAGTCGCTATGGAGATCAAATGCCAGTTTCTCAGAAATTGGGAATCGATCTACCTAAATATCCAGCTATACCACTCTTGGGCATATACCCAAAAGATGATCCATCCTACCAAAAGGACACTTGCTCAACCATCTTTATTGCAGCTTTATTCCTAATAGCCAGAACCTGGAAACAACCTAGATATCCCTCAACTGAAGAATGAATAAATAAAATGTAATACATTTACACAATAGAGTATTACTCAGCTGGTAAAAAAAAAAAGCAGTGGCATCATAAAATTTGCAGCTAAATGGATGGAACCATAAAAAACCATCCCGAGTGAGGTTACCCAGACCCAGAGAGGCAAATATGGTAGATACTTACTTATAAGTGGATATAAGCCATTAAGTTAATGGTAACCAAGTCATAACCCATAAATCCAGAGAGGTTAGGTAAAGAGGAGGAGTCTAGAAGGAATGCATGGATCTCCCTGGGAGGGGGAATAGAATAGATTTTGCAGGTGGACTGGAGGCAGGTGGGATCAAGTGGTAGGGGAGAGAGGATGGAGGGAGAGAGCGCTGGGAGAGACAGCTTGAATTAGGGGGCATTTGGTGGGTGTTATATAAACCTAGTGCAGTAGAAACATCCTGAAATCTATGAAGGTGATCTTAATGAGGACTCCTAGTAGTGGAGGATAGAGTCTCAACTGGCTAACTCTTGTAGCCAGGCAAGGCTTCCAGTGGTGGGACTGGGTTGCATTCAATTGAGTTGTTGGCCAAAAGGTCCCATGGAAATCGCCAAACAACCTAGGCTGTTTATAAGACAATGGGTTGCTCTCTGCAAACTGATAGTGGGTCCCCATTGCACAGGACAACACCCACACAATTCATTGAACATGAAAAAGTCGATCTGATGCCTACATAAAGTCTTCACCCAACATTCTAGTCTCTTTGGCAAGGGTAGGTATGTTGCAGGCTTCCAAAAGAGGAAAAAAAAAAGAGTCTCTGACTCTTGTGCTTGCTCTTGGGGTACTTTTACTTCTGTAAAAGTTATCATGTCCAACTTCAATATGAAAGTTTTGCTTCATCTTATTATATTTTATTTTGTCATGTTTGGTTATTATTTCTTCTCTTAGAAGCCTGTTTTTTTCTAATGAGAGACAGAAAAGGAGTGGATCTGGAGGGGAGGGAAGGTGAGGAGGAACTGGAAGGAGTAGAGGGAAGAGGAAATATAATCAGGATACATTGTATGATAAAAGATTCTATTTTCAATAAAAAAATGAAAAACAAAGAAGTGCTCTTCATTGTCAAGCATGGTAAGCTGGGGAAGTGACAGCTGTACTTGGCAATATGGAGTTTATCAGGGACTGGGAACAATGTCATATTCCCAATTGGAACACATGAAGGGAAAGTTTAAAGCAGTTTGGTTTAAGTATCCTTTGAAGAATTCCTCTGAGAAGTGACCAGATGGAGGGGAGACGCGGGGCTACGGGAGAGAGTAGATGTTAAAAAATAAGGATAAACTTACAGAAATGGTCCAGAAACAGAGTTCACTAAAGGAAGAATCAAACAGAACACGGAACTAAGTTTGAAGGCTGGTGATTTAGCTCAGTAGTAGAAATTCGCTTACTGTATATAAGGCACTAAGTTCAACCCCAGTACTAGAAAAAAATAAGTCCATCACAATTGGGCAACCAAATTAAGCACATATGTTAATATATTATAAACTGTTAAAACATAGAAATTCATGAGTTTCTATCAATAATAAATACATATATAAATAAATAATGGTTCTTGCCTAGACTAGCTAGAGTTAGAAAAATCATTATTTTCAACCATCACATTAAAGATTGATGAGGCAAAAATCATCACTAAAGCTATAGGGAAGAAGTATTATCGGGGAGCACAACATTTGTCTTTCCAAAGCTTGCTGATTTTTAAGGAAATGACAGTAACTGTGGCTATACACTGAAGAAATGATACAGCAACTTCACTGGGCGATCACAATGACCATCACCAGTCAGTAGGAGATGGGCAACATGAGTCTCCAAGATGTCATGCTCTAAGAAGGACACATCATCTTCTGTATAATATTTGGGCTCCAAATTTATAACCTATGTCTGATGACAAGAAACACTAGATAAGCACAAATGAGAGGTGTTTTGTCTCTAAAAAGATGGAGTAGAGTGCTTGTCTAGTAGTCACAAATCCCTAGGTTCAGTCCCCAGTTAAACCAGGTATGTTGGTGGTACACACCTATAATCTCAACACTTGGGACAAGAAGGCAGGAGGGTGAGAAGTTCAAGGTCATCTTTAGCAAACAGCACGAGTTCTAGGCGAGCTGGATAAACATGTGACCCATAAACAAGGAAATAAATAAACACAGTGGTCTCTGTATTAATTATAATTATTAATGTCCTTTAAAAGATCTAAAAAGGTTGATGTATGGCACATACTTTTAATTGAAGCACTTGGGAGGCAGATTTCCATGAGTTCTAGGCCAGCCAGGTCTATCATGTCTTTTGAAAAGAAAGAAAGAGGAGGGAGGGAGGGATGGAGGAAGAAATGGAAGGAAGGAAGAATAAAGAAAAAGAAAAGATGCAAAAATAACTCAGATTTAAAAAAAAACTAAGAAACAGGACAAGTAAATGCATCAGCAGTCCTATCCTGTACTAGAAGGAAGAGGTGCTGTATAGGACTTTATCAAGTCTAGTGTCAAAATTGAAATAGAAATCGGAGATTAGATAACATTATCTTCTCAGTGTTAAACTTACTGAATTGATAGCAGCACTGTGGAGATGTAAGAGAGTATTCTTATCATTAGGAAACTCACACTTAAAAATTTGGGAGTAAAGGGACATGGAGTCTGTAACTTATTGTCTAGTAGTTCAGAAATAAATGCATTGCAAGGGTAAGAATGCAAAGATAAGGGAAATAGGATAAAACGTTGGTTTTTTAAAAATCCAGATAAAGGATATGCTGGCATTCTTTTTCCCGTTTTCCAGAGCCCAGAAAAGGCATTGCTGTGACACAGGAGTGGCATCTCATTCACATTTTCACAGTCCTGGTGGGGAGTGCTGTGAGTATTTTTTCAAATGTGAGTGTGTTGGGAGTTTGGATGGTGCAGATATGAAGAGATTCCTGTCTAATGAGCTCATGGCAAGTGCAAAGAAAATAAAAGGAAGTGAAAAGCAACTCGTGTGGAGCACTGGAAAGCAAAGCCAGTGCACAGTCGAACTGCTGGGCAAAGCTGGGCACTCGCAGCAGGTTGCTCAGGTTAAAATTGGCCCCAAACATTGCTATTTAGTTTTTAAACTGCTCACATGATTCTAACAGAAAGACAGCTTTCAGAAGCACTGTGCCAAAGCCAAGTTTCTCTACCCCAGTACTACTGGCATATGGGCAGGGGTAACCTGTACATTATAGGATGTTCAGTGGCATCTATGATCTCTACCTACTAGATGCCAGTTAGTACAACAAAAATGTCTCCAGACATTGCCAGAAGCCACTCCGTGTTGAGAACCACTACACTCAGAGAGCAAAAGCCATACCTATAAATAAATAAAGGGCAGGAATTGTTCTCTTTCCATCATGGGTTCCAGGATTTGAACTCAGGCCATCAGGCTTGCCCACCAAGCATTCTTACTTGCTGAGTGCCAGGAGCATTATTAAGTACATGGGCTTTAGAATCAAAACCCATATCTACTACTTGTCTTCTGTATGACCATAGACAAGGTACTAACTTTTTCTGGGCCTCAGTTCTCTCTTCTGTAAAGTAATAAGACTCTTGCCACAGGTGGCAGGGAAGATTAAGTGAGCTCATACAAACAAAGTAGAAAGAGTGTGCCCACTGGGCAAATAATAGCTATCAGCCATCATTTTTATCATCACAGAGTTGGAAATGTAGTGGCTACTAGAGGGGTGTCTGCTAGTTAATGAACTCCTTTCCCTAGAGTGGTTCTCAACCTTCTAATACTGTTACCCTTTAATATAGTTCCTCATTCTGTAGTGACACCAACCATTGTTGCTTCATAACTGTAATTTGGCTACTGTTATGAATCATAATGTAAATATCTGATATGCAGGATATCTGATATGAAACCCCCAAAGGAGTAGCAACCCATAAGTTGAGAACTAGTGCCCGAGGGTATATTCAACACTTAACCTAAAGAAAATTCCACACTAACCTTGCTCAGAAGGGTGTAGCATATTGAGTTTCTCTTAGAATCCGTATGTTCTTTCTTGTAGATCCTAGGCATGATTCTGAACCTTTGTACAGTCATTTACTATTCAACACGTAGTTTATGAGTACCTTCTGTGGCCCACGTGTATTCTAGATCATGACAACAGTGAGAAAAGCACACAAAGTTCTTGCCCCTTTGGAACTTATATTCTATCAAGAGGGAAAGTGTGGAATCAGTAGACAAACTGATTTAATAATAGAGTTCCAGGTAATAAATAGTATTATCATTAAGATCCAAAGTGGGATAAGAGCAGGAATCTGTCCAGCCTTCGGTGAGACTGATGTTTAGAAGGAGAGGTTGAGAGGACACTAGTAAAACCAGGAAACGAGTTATGGGACTACCTGGTAAAGTGGTGGTCCAGTCAGGAAGCACAGCACAGGCAAGGGCTGGCAGGTGGGCAAATGTGTGCTCTAGATGAGAAACAAGCACAGTGGCCAGTGTGCTTGCAGAAGTATGAGAAGAAAAGAGATAAAGGTGGCTACGGTGGCACCTAGAGACTGATCCTAACTGTTGTAGGAGGTAATTAGAGGGTTTTGTGCTGTGGAATTATAAGACCGCCTTTACTGGCTAGTCTTTGGGGTCAAGACTGAACCCTGGTTTCGAGTTACATGATCATTAGAGAAAGAAAATTGGGTAGTTATCTCACTTTATATCTCAGAATGAGCTAATAGAAAAATGAACGTGTCCTGGATACAAACCAGCAGAACCCAGTGAATTTAAAATTTTCAAATTATATTAAAATTATTTATCATTTTTGTGTGTTTTCCTCTCTGTGGGGTGTGTGAGAGAGGGAGAGAAACAGAGAGAGAGAGAGAGAGAGAGAGAGAGAGAGAACCAGTGCATTTACATGTGCCACGGCACACATGTGGAGGTCAGAGGATAACTGCCTGGAATGGATTCTCTCCTTCCACTGTGGGCTCCAGGAATTGAATTCACATCAGCAGACTTGCATGGCAAGTACCTTTACTTGCTGAGAAATTTCCCTGGCCCCCAAAAGCTTTATAAAGCAATACTTTAAAAGTGCGCCAGGAAGTCGTATGAAAGCATGATCAAACCAACTTAGAAGATCACCATCATGTTGAAAGGAAAGAGAACAGATGGGAGAGAGTGGAAAATATCAGAATGTAGTGCATATACTTTGAGAGATTTTGTTTCAATTATCTACAGATATACTTTAACAGGAGTTGAATATAAAATACATTTTCAGTGAGAATGGTGGCCAGGGAAGTTTGAAAGATACCACAAAGCTATTGCGTTCATACACATGGATAGTTAAAACAGCCCTTTTATGTCCTTCCTCCCACTCTGTCCCCAGCATACGTCCATAAGAACATTATTAAAATTCTCCAGGGTTTCTCTATAATCTGTCTATATAAAGCCATTTGCTTTAATTCTATATGAACTTCTTCAAAAAAATCAATATTGAACTCTTAAAGCCAGAAAGATGAACTGGTTACAAACCTGTTAGATCTTCAGTGAATAAAATAATTTCAAGCACTACAAAAATTTTCAAATTAAACTTCAGACTTATAACAAGTTAAAAATGTTAAGAAACGTTCCAAAGGTAAGAGTAGCTACTGGGACTTTACAACAAAATAGAACATTTAGAAGACTTTCTACTCAAGTTAGAAACTGTTGTCTGACATTATTCCAGAAGGAAGCCAGGCTACTAAGACAAAATAGAATGAGGTAAAAATATAAGGAGTGGATCCCTTAATTATTGCTATTCAAAGACAGTTTGATGGTATACCTTGAAAAGTCTAGAAAAAACAACTGAAAAACTACCAAATGAATAAGTTTCAGCAAGAAGGCTTGAATGTAAGATAAATATCTATAAAAATTAAATAGCTTTCTTACTCAACAGTACAGAAATTAGCAAATGAAACAGGGCTGAAGGGGTGCACTGGCACAATTTCTAAAAGCAACAGATACTACATAACAAAAAGCAATCTGGATATTTACTTTTAAAATGCACAAGACAATTGAGGCTATTGTTCAGTTAGTAGAGTGCTTGTATAACATGTGAGAACCTGGGTTATGTTCCCAGCACCATTATAAACTCAGTGCAGTGATTCATGCTTGTAATCTCAGCACTTGGGAGGTGGAGGCAGGAATATCAAAAGTCCAAGATCATACATAGCTACACACTGAACTCAAGTTTGAAGCTAGCCTTGGATGCATGAGTCTCATAAGAAAAAAAAATGAAAGGCCTACAGTATAGTATTAGTGTAAAAGAATCATATCAATAAATGGAACACAATAGAGGAATTAAAATAAACACACATATGTAGTCCATTTGTAACAAAGGAGTCAGGAGGATATAATGGCGAGGGAGGAGAGTCTTTTTAACTAATGATGTTGCAATGGGATGTTTATACGTGAAAAGCAAATCTTAATAAAATTAGCAATGAAGTCACATACATATGTCTGTGTGTGTTTGTATGTGAGAGAGATCAAGCAATAATAAAATATGTAGAAGAAAACACAGGAGAAAATCTTAGTGAACTTAGGGTAGACAAATATTATTAGGCTGGTTATGTTATCCATAAAAACAGCTTTGATTAGACTTTATCAAAATTAAAAAGTTCTGCTCTTCAAAGTAAAATTATTAAGAAAATTAAAAGGTAGGTCACAAACTGAATAGTTAATTTTCCATACATATGTTTGACAGAAAAATTACATATTATTAAGTGAAGAATCATTATGATTCAAAAACCAAATACTGAGGGGATAAAAAGAGCAGACACTTCACTTTATATCTACCCATAACCAAAGAATAAAGAAGATCAAACTAAAGCCACAAGTAGATGCCATTAGAGAACCATGAGAATGGCTAAAAACAAAAGCAAAACCCACCAAGGATATATATGAAAGTAGTGTGCTGGTGTTTTGGTCATAATCATGCAATGACATCACCAGTAGGCTGTGATATATTGCATGTATGTTTGTGTGTGCGTGTGTGCTTGTGTGTATGCATGTGTGCATATGTGTGTATTTGTTAAGGTAATGACCAGGAAAGATACAGTGGTGTATTCAAAACGTCACATAAATAAAATAAGATGGAGTGACCCAGTTGTTTCTCTGAAAGGCAAAACAAAACAAATCAGGAGGAATGGCAAGCCCTTATAATTAATAAAGATTTGAAATAGCAGTACTTTCAGTGTACAATTAAAAAGCAATGTACAATCAAAAAACAAACATCAGCAACAAAGTTTTAAAAAGAAAATAAACCAAGAATACCAAGTGCCAAACACCTGGACTTCTCATTCATCAATGACAGGAAGGCAAAACAGGACAACTCAAGCTGGGGATGGAAGCGAGTGGCAAGCACTCGCTTATCATGTGTGAAGCCCTAGGTCCAATCCCAAGTACCACAAAATGAACAAACAAACAAACAAAATGGTATAACCTCTCTGGCAAAGTTAAACAGATTCTTAAAAATAAAGGTAGTTAACCATTCAAAACAGCAGCCTTACTTTTAAATATTAAAGCAAGTGAAATGAAAATGTATATTCACATAAAAATGCTATCTGTGAATGTTTATTTTGGCTTTCTTCATAATCATCAAGAGTTAATAAGTGGATAAAGTATGGAATACGACTCAGCAATAAAAAGAGCAAACAGTGAGAATACTCACCAACGTAGATCAAATCTCAAATGTACTGTCCTAGGTAACAGAAGCTAGACTCAGAAGGCTATAAATATAGCATATGATTTTATTCATGGACCATTATAGAAAAGACAGAATTACAGGAACTGAGAGTGGTCAGAGAGGTTGAATACAAAAAATCAATAGAGAAGTTTTGGGGGTGATGGACTTCTATTTTGATATTATGGTAGTTACATGACTGTATGTGTTTTTAGAATCTTACACCAAAAAGGATGATTTTTTAATAAATGTTGTGCTTCAATTTAAAAAACACAAAGTATACTCAAGAATTAAATAGATTTATAAAATGGAAGTGTTCACCAGAATCTTTTAGGGGATTTATTTTATGATTCCCCCCAAATGTTTCAACTACACCATCTCCCACCATGCCTGGAAGTAAGGTCCACACAGATTAAATAATTAGATGTTTTTGAAACCATAAACATTTTAAAAGAACGCTTGTTCTTGACATGAGTACCTTTCGCAGGCTTTTGCTAAGGTCAGACATATGTTGTGATGTCCCCACCTCCCTGAGTCTCTAGAATGACTGCAGCAGCCTTGGAAAATCTGCTTCTTTGCTGGCTTTCCACAGCACCTGAGCAAACTTACTTAGCCATTTCTGGAAGGCACCTCATAGTACCAAAACAGTGAATTTCCTGGCCAAACCTACCAATGAAATTCCATTTCTCTGACTTTTTCTCCCTCTGCTGTGCAGACCCATAGTCATAATTAGTTGCACTTTTTTTCCTTTCTGCATTTGTAACATTTTTTTTCTTCCAGAAAAATACACACACCTGTAGTCTGTGGGGGTTTGGGGCAAGAATGATTCACACACAGAACACTGATGCTGACCCTACATTTGCTCAGTGTCTTGCAGTGGCTAAACTGTTCTAGCTAAACTGTTCCTATTTATTGAAAGTCACCTTGCAAGGATGTGGGGATGATAAAAGCAGAAGGGAATCCGATCAGGGCTGGCATGGTGCTGAGGCCATGGAAAACAATATCCCTGAATAACTACAAAATTTTAGCTGCTTTTATATTCCAGCTTTGCATTTGACCCATGCAAGCAGCCAAATGAAGTGATGTCCAGTTCACCTAAGCAAAACTGCATGACTCACTAAAGACTCTCCAAATAATATAGAAACAGCACATATTTTTCAGTTGACTTCTAGATTATTTTGACACCAAACTTAATTGAATCATGTAGTAACAAACTCTTTTTTTAATTTGGTTTTTTTTTTTTTTTGAGACAGGGTCTCATGAAAACCCAAAGCTGGTCATATATATTCTACATAGCCAAAGATGACCTTGAACTCCTGATCCTCCTGCCTCTTCTCCCCCTGTGCTGGGATTACAGATGGGCACCACCATGGGCAGCCATAATCAAGCTCCTTTAAAAATAAAAATGCTCTTAATGCATTGTAAATCATTAATATTAATGATAAATAAGAGCAACAAATTCTGCCATACCATGCATGACTAGGGTTCCATACCTATAAACTTACTTAAGCTAGCCAAAGACAAATTCAGACAGATCAGAATAACTGCAGAAACTAATAATCCTTTCCTCATCATCACCCACCAGTTTGAACCCTAATCAAACACGGCTCCACTAGAAGACAGGATCCACTACAAAATTTGTGGATCCCAGAACAAAATAAAAACTGGAGATACATTGTTTAAAAAAAAATGTGAAGCATTATCACAGCATTAAGCCAAGTGCAGGTAGAAAGTCCATGAAGCCAGAGGCTTTGTTATTGGAGCCTCTCGTTGGCTAGAAAATTGGGAAGAAAAGTAAAACATTTCACTTTTAGTCCAGTAGCAATTGATTAACCTTTTTCATCGCGTGTGTCTGGGTTAGAGATGGGGTTGAGAGTCCTAGGATTTTGTCCTGTCTCCTGACCACCCATTTTTTCTTCAGCTTTTCAGCCTGTTGGACAAAAAGCAGTTCTGTAGATGCAGCTACAGAGTGTGGCCCATAAGCAGCAGTACCGCTGAGCGCTTGGACAGAAACGCAGACTCTGGGTTCCACCCCAGACCTACTGAATCAGAACCTCATTTTTAAAAGCTCCCCGGGGGATTCATACATTTGTGCCAGGCCAGTCTAGAACTGTTCCTGTATAAGCAGCCCCGGGACACTTCGGTGTCACGCTTCCTGTGTCTCATGTGAGGCGGGTCAGCTCTTTCTCCTTCTCATTTTGTATATGGTTATGGAGTTTTGAAATTCAAGCTTCGGTGAAAACGTGTACACCCCCAAATCACTAGCCTCTTTTCAGATGATAACCATCCCTTGGTTCTGAGATGCTGGTCCATCCCCTTGCACCTGGGGCCACTTGTTCTGGACCCTGCGTTCTGGTGCTGTGCCCAGGCGTCCAGGGTCCTCGGTCTATCTACATTCCTTCAATATCATCGCACCCACTTGCCAGACGAAGTAAACCGAGTCCCAGGAAGTCCCGTGTTAGCAGATCGTCCTCCTGAGTAAGGTTCACAGCTCCTTTGCCCAGAGGAGTGGGGAGGGTCTGCGATCATTTAATGCTTTGCGATTCAAGGGTTCCCCCCGAGGGGTAGCGTTGGCCTTTTCCACCACACGCACTTCCCCACTCTGGGACAGCTGGACTCCGTGCTTTGCCTCTGCCTTTCAAGACGGCCCAAGAGCTCCAGCTCAGAGCCACCAATCCAGCGAGCGACACCATCACCCTCCCGGTCATAGAGCCCACTGGGGCCCATAGCCCGTCGTTGGCTCAGCAGCTTAGGTCTTAGGACTCCTAGAGGTTCAGATCCCTTTTCTGGGCGCCACACACTTACCTGTGGGTCCCGGCGACCGGCTGGCTGCTGGCGCCCTCGCGCCCTCCTTTTCCCCTTTCCGTCGGGCCGCGTCCCTCCTCCTCCCTCCCGTGGGCTGGGCGCCGCCCCCGCCGCTCCCGGACCACTCGCCCGCCCGCTCTGCAGCTGCCCGGCCCGGCGTGGCGCGGCGGGCGCTCGGCGTGGCGGGGCTGGGCGTGGAGGTGGGGAGCAGGCGGGGCGCTAACACCGGGAAGCTGCCCCGCGGGGAGCTTCAGCCCCGCGGTGGGGAATCCCTGGGATGCTGGGTGGCCAGCCCGGTGCGCTTCCCCACCCCAGCCTCCACCCAGCAGCTTACCTTTAGGGGTCTCCTTGATCCCCAAAGTTCTGGTCCCGCTACTTCGAGCGGCACACACTTGTGATAAGTGGGAACCCTAGCCCATTGCCAGAATATTCCTGAATGCAGAAACCAGACCTCCCCAGAGGGGCGGGGTGGGGATTGAAGACACTGGTAAAAGAGAAACATCCTGGGAAAGAACTGAGCTAAGTGGTTTATGAAAGAAACTGCGTAGTTCACTGGGTAGCTAGAAACTAGGGGTCCTCATCATTCCTCTGCCTGCTGGGGTAACACGGGGGGCGGGGGACAGGGTGGCACTATAGGATATTGTCTTGGCTCCCTGTACCTTTTCCCACTGTACCTTTTCCCCGTCTTCATAGAATAAAATCTAGATCTGTAAAACACAGATCACTTAAGCAACTTGTCAAAGTACCTCCATTTAATACATGGAAGTCTGGAGCATGGCTTCCACAGTATTGAATCTTACATAGAGACCAGGAAAAAATATAAGCCCTCTAAATCCCCTTTCTGGCTCCTTTGAGTCAAGCAATGTCTATAGCTTCAAAGTGCATTATGACATGAAAGCACAATTCTGTTTTCTTAAAACTTGCAGGAGGATAGCGTTGGGTTTTGAGTTGTATTCACAGTCCTGGAGATGTGATATATATTTTCAAAAGGCAGATCTGCAGAGCAGAGAGACTAACTCTGCCGTATTAGCTGAATTGATGCTCCAGATATATATTCCACCTGGCAGAGTGGGCTGACTTTGTTTTGCAAACACCGAGCTATTAATGTTCACAACATTCTAGCTGCAGAAATGAATGGGCAATGTTTTCAGACAGACTTTTGACTAGTTGGATTAAGGGAGCGTTGATGGAGAGCAGGAAGCTCATCAGGTTATATAACAGGCTAAAAGTTGGGACTGGAAGGGGGTAGTGTATTTAATAAACAGATTGTATGTCGTTCCAAAGGGTTAAATTGGTTCTGTTTGGCTTACATGTTTGCCTTATTATAAAACAAACTTCATACTGTATAGAACCACAAGAATTCTTATACAAAGCTAGTGGGGATGTAAATTGCTTCTAGCACTTTGTAACTCTGGTAGAATATATCTGAACTGAGTACCACAACTGCATGATAAGCAATTCCCCTTCTAGACGTAGCCACAACAGAAATAGGTTGTACGCTTAGCAAAGAAGATGAGTTGGGTACCACACTACTGTATTTATGCTAATTAGAAAATGTCCAAGTGCTTGATGGCCATAGAGCAGATTGAGGCTCAGCCTGGTAAAATAATCCTAGCTATTCTAGAAACTGAGGCAGGAGTGTGGCAAATTCAAAGCAAGGCCAGTATGAGCTACGGAGTAAATTCAAGGTCATTCTGGGCAATTCAGTGAGAGCTTCTTCCAAAGAAAATGTAAAAAGAGGAATAAAGATGTGGCCTAGTGGCATTGGCACTTGCCTAGCATGTGTGAGGGCCTGAATTTAATCCCCAACACTGAAAAAAGAAAGGGGAATGAAATATGGTGTGTGTGGGGGTGTGACCACAAACTAGGATACCAAGCCACCAGTGAGAATGTATGACCCACTGCTGTGCTGAGCATGCGTGGAACTCAGAAAGAATGGGAGTGAAGGAAGTCAGGCAGTCACACATGTTGATTCGGTTTCAATAAGGATTAGAAGAGGCAGCACTAATGAGTACTGTCAGGAGTCGCTGGTGAGCGAGAGGACAGTTTCCAGCAAAGAATAAGAAAGGTTGGCAGGGTACAGATACTGATCTTGACCTGGGTGCTGGCCACATGGGTTTACTTGTTACATTAGTGAAAACTCATTGAACTGTTTACCTGCGGTGTAAACACCGGATACAGGTCTCACTTCAATGAAAAGTTAAAATATGGGTTTCGCATATTAAAAATTGCTTACATTGTTAAAGGAAATATACCAAAACAAGTATGCTTTCCCTTTAAACAAATTTCTATAAAAAAAACACTTTAAGGAAATATGTCTCAAAAACAAACATGACTCAGTCCTTACCCTAAAATTAAAAATTTATATTTTGACCCACTTCCAGCCACTTGCATTCTCTTCTTGACTCACTGATCAACATAACTCTGACGGCACCTAAAGAAGAAGCTAGGACCGGAGCCCTCCAGCCAGGAGTGAAGAACTCTCTGCCCTCCCCAGGAAGCCGAGCCGACCGCCTGCCTCCTACTCGGGTACTGTCCAATAACATAAAGGAAGACCGTGGGTGGTCGAGATTCCTGGTTAAATATTTATCCAGAGTAACCAGAGAGTGGGTAACTTAGGCCTTTATCCAGCACATTCTTCGAGCTGGTGGCAGAATTTGATTACCAGGTACAGAACAGTTAACAAATAGAGCAGACACTAAGGAGAGAGAGTAGGCACCTCCGTATCCTCTCACTGGAGGACCCTATAGTGTCAGGTCTTCATCAAGAGAGATAGCATAAGAGGATAGCCCTCAACTGTGTTCCTTAGAACTGCAATTGGCCTGTGGCCAGATAGGGCACCGGCATAACATATGATGCTCTCAAACAGATTCCATATCCACCAAAAGCATGACAGGAATGTGGAGGTGAGGCGCAAGTGAAGACTCTGGGCTGATGATAAAGAGTATGAACCATTAAATAAGAAACAAACATTTTCAAACTTTCACACACTTTATTTTCACTAAGTCCCCAGGACAACTCAGCGAGAAGTGTGTAGGTGAAAAAAATGAAGCGAAAAGACACTGACTAGCTTCTCTCCACATCCAGGGCCATCAGACTGCCATCAGTAGAGCCCAGACTGCCATCAGTAGAGTATGACGCTTGAACTCCTGCGCTCTTCACACCTGCATAGGAAAGAGAACAATGGCATAGCAAACATATCTGACATAGATTTGGGAACTTTGGTTGTGGTCTACCAGTTTGGTCCCTAAGTAATCAGTATTTCCACTTAAATAATTTGGGTCTCACTTCTGCATTTAAAAAACACAAATGAAGTAATGAAGGCAATTGGAACTACAATAGTAGTACCAAGGGTTGGTTGGTTTAGGTTATTTAGGTACCCTTTTGATCTCCACCAGTACTCCCACATCACAAGTAAAAGGCATGCCTATTGTGGTGAGGCGCTCCTGTAATTCTAGAGTTTGGGAGATAACAACAGAAGGGGCAGGAATTCAAGGTCATCCTTGGTTACGTAGCCAGAATAAGGCCAGTTTGGGCTATGTAGTACCATGGCTCAAAAAAAAAAAAAAAAAAAAAGGCATGCGGGTTAAACCTTACACAAAGAACTAGACAACCGAGGAAAGCTGGGAGCAGGAGAAGTAGTCTTCCCCAGGGAAGAGCACACCAATTGGTTGTTTAGTTCCAAACATGCATCCCTGAAAACAAATAAAGTAACATTATACAGACTTGACAATTTGTATAAGTATATACAAAACATATACATACACAACAACAATTAGTGAAAAGAGAAAAGGGAGGGTTGTATGGGGGGTTGCAGGGAGGAAAGGAAAATGAGAACTATTGTAATTAAGCTATAATCTCAAAAATTTTTTAAATAGATGTCGCCATGTTAAGAAAAACAAACCAGGGAGGGGGAGCGGGGAAGCGGGAGGGAAATGGGAGGAGCGGAGGAGGTGGAAATTTTGAATGGTACTATTTATAATGCAATAATAAAAAATTAAATGTGGAAAAAAAAAGAAAAAAAAAACAAACCAAACAAAGACATCCTACAAATAAACGTTATTTTGCACCTAAAGGTTCAGTGAGGAAAACCTAGGTTATATTGAAGTAACAAACAGCACCCAAATTATCAGTGGTTAATACAACAAAGGTTTCCTTCTTATAGTATTCATCATTGAAGTGGGGACTCAAGTATGCACTCAGAGCTTTTTATGGTTGCGGGGCGCATTCTGGATCAAAAGCATCTTAGATGCCCAGTCTAGAATTAACGTGTACCATTCCTGCTCTGACTTATCAATTAAAATGTTTGCATAGTGTGCTCAGGCACAAAGGGTCAGAGGATAAAGGCCTATGAAGAACCAGGAAGAGGAGAGTTGGAGATATTTGGGGGAATATTGCTGATGATTACCACACGTGCTGAGTGCCAGATCCTGGGCAGAAAAGGAGATCGAGCGGTGGCCTTGGTCATCCAGGTACTCACCCCAGTCAAAGCAAAAAAATCTTCCCCTTCTGGTGTAGGCGTTGGTAGATCTAGGTGAGAAATTCGTCACTGCCAACTTGAGTGAAGTCACCGTGTGATACAGAAACATTTTTCTCCAGAACACGGTGTTAGCTGTAATGGTGGTGAGCTGATTGCACAATGGAGGAGCTAAGCAAATCATGCATTCTCCTGAGGGGCAAGAAGGCCCTCTTTTGTTCAAAAGAAATCACTGAATGAAGACAGTTGGGCATGCTGTCGTTCTGTTCAATGAAATTTACAAATGGCAGTTTAATGAAAAATGAAACCAGACTTTGGCCTAAACCATGATGAGGATGGTGGGACCAACCCTTTCTGAGAATGTGCTCCAGTTTGAAAGGGCTGAATGTGGCCCTTGGCCAACACAAATAATTAGAAAATCCAGAGGAAGCAAAAGGCAACCCAGTCAGTCTGCACACTAGGATTAGCTGGTGAAACTCACCACCACCCTGGCTGGCAATGAGCAATCTCCAGGCCATGGGTTTGGGGTGGGGTAGGAGGAGGAGCTTTTCCAGTTATTGAGAAAGAAGATAGTTTACAGGCTGAGGACACATTCAGCTTGGCACCAGCACAAGAACTCCAAACTCCTTCTGGGTTGGGGAGAGTGGTAATGTACAGTGCCACTCAATTTTAAATGGATTTTCTTGGCTTTTGGAAGCATAAGGCTCATTTCAGAGGGGCAGCATCTGAAGGAAAGAGGCTCCCCATACTAGCCTAGTTTGGTTTCCCTAGCCTCTTTCCCCTGGAGAAAGATGCTGTGAGACTATTCAAATATATCTTTCACCTCAGCTCTCCTCCCACAAGCTGTAGCGCCCATCAGAACTTGTATACATCAAATCTTACTATGGTATCGATACTTCTCTCATTTCATCTTCCTATATAAATGAGATTAATGTTTGTGCTGGATAATTTTATGTCAACTTAACTCTGAGAGGAGGGGACCTCAATTAAGAAAGTGCCTCGATAAGATTGGGCTGTTGGCAAGCATGTAGGGCATTTTCTAAATTAGTGATTGATGGGGAAGGGCCCAGATAACTGTGGGTGGTGCCATCCTTGGGCTGGTGGTCATGATTTCATAGGAATGCAGGCTGAAAAATCCATGAGGAGCAAGTGAGTAATCAGCACCCCTTCGTGGCTTCTGCATCAGTTCCTGCTTCCAGGTTCCTGCATGGAACTTCCTTTGGTGATGAACAGCAATGTGAAAGTATAAGATGACAAAACCCTTTCCTCCCCAAGTTACGTTGGTCATGGTGTTTTGTTTCATCAATAGAAACCCTAACTAAGACAGTGTTCTTATAAAACAGAGTCCAAAGAATTCCTTTATCCCTTCTACAGTGTGAAGAGATAGGTGATAGCTGCCTATGAACCAGAAAACAGAGCCCCACTAACCCCAAAGCTGCTGGTGCCATGGTCTTGGAGTTTCAAGCATTCAGAGCTCTGAGAAATAAATTTGTCATTTAGTAGTATCCATTCTAAGATTTTTTAGCCCCAGTGACCTAAAATAGCCACCAACTGCTCTCTACCAAACTACCTCTCTTCAAACTTTAATGTGCTTATGACTCATCTAGGAGTCTTGTTAAGGATGAGGATATAACTCAGTGGTAAGACCCTTGCTTATGCATCCACAATCCCTGAGTTCAATGCCAAGCACTAGAGGGAGAAATGTCTTGTTAAAATGCAGACAGCTTCTACTTCAGTGGATTTGGCGTGGTGCTTGATTCTGCATTTCTGCCATAAAGTGCTGATTGGTGTTCCTAGTCTATGCTCCCTACCCTTCTGGAAGAGGTACCACACTACGCTGGCTTAGACAGTCACACCCCTTTGCTATCTGTAGCAGCAGCCTCCTAACAGTCTCTCAATTGTAAATGGTCTCATTGACCTCCCAAATCACCCTCCAGATTCCCTCTCATTTGCAGGATCCAGGCAAGACTCCTTGGCTTGCTATTCAGAGCATTTTGGGAAACTGTCCTCAACCTGGGTCTCCGTGTGAACCCTCAATTCTACTTGTAGTCTTCATACACTCTTCCTAGACTGTGCCAACCCATTCCCATTGCTTTATTTTTATGTTTGCTCTGCTTCTTGTTTGACATCCTTGCCTTTCAAAAAGCCATTTAATTTTTGAATCATACACTTTTCTCAAGGGTAAACTCAAAATCTGCTTCTTCTTTGAATGTTCTTCTGCCTCTGCTCTGTAAACTCTGCACTGTGTGACAATCCCAGGATGCCAGGCAGCAACCATAGCTCCTTTCTGCCCACAAATTCTCATAGCTCTAATTTGTCTGCACCTTTCATTCATGACCTTGTAATTTTAGTCTTCAACTAGAACCTAAGTGCCCAGAGAGCAAGACCGGCAGCTTGCTCTGTTTCCTATGGCGTTCACACCTGTTTCTGGCAAGAGTAGACGTGTTTGACAAGCTAAGTCAGACCAGACTATAGTGACAACTCTAAAATCCAATGACAGCTGCGCAAACACATATCTTTCCTGATGTGCACCCTGAGATAGAACAGGATATCATCCCCCAACTCAAAGGGAAGCCACCAGAAACTCACATATCCAACATGACTGAGGAGGGGAAGCTTTTAAATGTCTTGGGTCAGAAGCAGCACACATCACTAGTGTTGTGTTGACCCATACTAGTTTCATGTCTCAAACTTCAGGGCAAGGAAGGCTGGAAAACCTCCAGTTTCACTGCAAGGAAGACTGATACCTAGTGTACCATACAACCCAGTATACCAATAGATCCATAAGGCTAGTAGTTAGTTCTTGATTGATAGTTCAAGTCTCTTTCCCTAAGTCTTCTGTAGCTTCATTAGATCTTTCTTAAGGGTTCATAGTAGACATTGTTCCCAATTTATACTCTCAAAACCCTTCCCTCTCCAACCTCAGTTTCCTTTCCTTGCACAAATTTTCAATCAACACATTCAATTTACTTGTCTTGTTTATTGTCTATCCCCCCCAGAAACGGAAGCTAAGTTTCATAAAGTCTAAGCTTTTAAAAATTATTTTTGGTGTTCCCATGTCCCCAGTGTCTAAATGTACTTAGTTGGGGTTTCCGTTGCTGTAAAGAAACACTATGACAATGGCAACTCTTATAAAGGAAAACATTTAATTGGGGGATGGCTTACAGTTCAGAGGTTCAATCTGTTATCATTATAGTGAGAAGCATGGCTAAAATGCACAAAGACATGGTTCTAGAGACGGGCTGAGAGTTCTATACCTGGAGTCTCAGACAGCAGAAAGAAAGAGTGAGACACTGGGACTGGCTTGAGCATCTAAGACCTCAAAGCCCACCCCCTGTGACACAGTTCCTCCAACAAAGCATGTACTCCAACAAGGCCACACCTCCTACTAGTTCCAATTCCTATGGGCCTATGGGGGCTACTTTTATTCAGACTGCCCCAAGATGTGTACCTGGCATATATCTGACATTCAATAAATAACTGATAAATGAAGCCAGAGCTGGTAACAAATGCCTGCAATTTCAGAACTTGAATGGTAGACACAGGAGGACTGGGAGTTCAAGGTCATCCTTGGCTATATAGCAAAATAGAGCCAGCCTGGGTTACATGAAAACTTGTCTCAAGAAAAATAGACTAGAATAGGATAGGATAGGATAAAACAGAAATAACTGGTGAACACCGAAACCTGTAAATTGTACATTCATAGGCGGGGAAGCAGTGCTTTGTTTTATTGTTTTTTTAACCAAGTGCCTTCTTGGATGACATTGACCTCGCTTGAGTAGATGCTTGAATGAAGCAGGCATGCTAACTGCTAGAACCGAACTTCCCCTGTGTTCCTTACTATTATTATCTCTACACTTAAGGGTAGAACGAGGTGGCACTAAAGTGAAAGACAGTGGTGCTAGGAAGTCCCCTCTTCTGAGTTGGTCTCTAGATAGACTGTGTACCCGGGAAAGACTGAGGAAGTCATTAGAAAGTAGGCTATTATTAATAGTTTTCAGGGACACTGCTGCTGTCCCTCCATCTGAAAAGAGAAAGCTTAAAGGCACAAGTTATTCTCCAAGCCACCAGGTTAGGTGCCCAGTGCCTGCCAGGGGCTGCTGCCCTGGAAAGAACACTGGTAAAACTCTTCTCTTGCAGCACAAGAGGTGGCACTCAGGGACAGGTTCAGTGCCCCTGCTTTATGCTTCATTCTCTGGCTCTTCACTCCATGAAGTAAAATATGATAGCAGCATAATTTCTGTAGCTTTTCTAAGAAATTCCTCTTTGCTGGCACATAAAAGGACTCTCCTGGATTCCTGCCATTGGCCACGGGGCTTTAACACATTGTTGTTGGCTCAGCTGGGGAGACAAGATGAGTAAAATATTCTCCAAACTCCTGTGGAAACACACAGCAAGTGTTTCCAACCATACTGTATTATTTGACCCAAAATATTTTCCCCATGTTATTTGCCATGTTACTTCCCTCAGAACTCCAAGTGACCCTCCTTTCTCAGACCCACAGCTGGTGGCTTACTAAGAGGGTTCTAAGGCTGAGGGCCACCACTTACTATCTCTGTGACTTTTTGAAAGTTAATGCTCATTTCTGGATCTCAGTTTCATGTGTCATGTAAAACAAGCATCAGAATGATGTTTCTCCAACTTTTAGTGTATGAAATCATTTGGATGGCTTGTTAAGCCTAAGGGCTGGACTCCTACCCTAGGCTTTCCCATTCAGTAGGTTTAGGGTGGGATCCCAGGGTTTACACCTCTAACAAGTTTTCAAGTAAGATATAGGCTACTGGTTTCAGAGGCTACTCTGAAAGCCCTGTAGTAAACGAACCTAGAGGTTTTTGTAAGTGTTCTTTCAATGAGCTTATAATCAGTCAGTCTGAGTCAGGGCTCTTCGGGTGCAAGTGACAGAAACTTGACTCAACTAGGTTAAGTAAGAAAGGAAATTTATCAGCTCTTAGGTCTGGGAATGATATAAGTTTGATGGATTCTGAATACAGGAATTCAAATTATGTTACTGGAGGTTTTTTTCACTTTTTTCATTCCCCAGCCCCACCCAATCTCAATGTCCTTCTATGCCAAGTCTTCTTCCATGCTAAGCACCATAACGCATGGTTGCAGATACTTCCAGTTTATATCATCCCAGATGGTAAAAGAAAGAGAACTCTGACTTCCTGTCCCAGGAACAAACTCTGATTCTGATGTGCCTAGTCCAGAGCACCATGTGGTAAGAGTGAAGGAATAAAAGCATTGACTAAGCTGAGAACACGCACTTCCTCTGAAGCTGGGGATTACCATATTATGATGGACGGAGCTGGTCTCAGCCTATAACCTCTATGGCTTCTTATCTATTGCTTTTCTTCTTTTCCCTTTTTGCCTATGCTCCAAGTAGAATGTTGTGTTAAAACTCGTCATATCTACCTACCATCTCTTAACAGTCTTGTGTGTTTTCAAAGCTCATTACAATCCTCCTTTGTCTCTGAAAACACAACCACATACCATTTCCTTCTCTCAGAGTTATAGAAATTAGTTTTGTTAAAACTGACCAGGGATCTTCAGAAGTTCCTTGGTGTATTTTGAAGCAGTCAAAGTCCTTGATCCCATCATGATGATATTAGAATCCTGATTTCAAGGGAGTTAGTATCATACCCTGGTGGGCTCTCTGAGGATGGACTTTGTTCAGCACCTATGAGAATAAGCAAGAAATATCACCAGCTAGGATCCTCCTTACACTTCATCCTCTTTTATAAAAGCAGGCGTCCTTTTGTTATTTGCTCATGAAAGTTAGTGATATAATTTATTAATGAACAGAACTGTGTGAGTCAAGGGAGGCTGAGTTAAGACAATCACCATTAGTTCAAGGCCAGCCTGGGCTACAAAGTGAATTCCAGATCAGCCGGGTCTAGACTGTCTCAAATTAAACAAAGAACAGTGACAAAAAAAAATGTTTGAACTTTGGACTACTACTACTTCAAGTAGCCACTGTGAGACGGTTAGAAATGCATAATCTCTGGTCCTAGCCTAGCCCTACTACACTGGAATCTATACTTTAATAAGATCCTCAAGTAATTCCTATGCACATGAAAAGGTGAACAATTCTGTTGTAGACACTTTATACAATGACTTCTTATGTCTTATTATTTAATTGGCTAAGGAAAATATTGACACACTATCCTGACTTTTTTCTCCCCTCAAAACAAAGCATTTGAGACAGTATCCCATTTTTCTCAAGCTGGTCTCAAGCTTCCTATGTAAGCAAGGATCAAACCCAAGGGGATGTGCATGCAATGTGAGCACTCTACCAATTGAGCTACATTCTCAGGCTCTTAAAAAATTCTTAAAACTTCCAAAGCTTAAATAGAACTGCTAATTAGATAAATGCAACTTAAACACAGAATTCTGGAGGCAGAATACCAGCTCCAATGCTTGGGCAAATCACTTACTCTCCCTAGTAATGGATTTCCCTACTTGTAAACTGGAGATATTAATAGTCCACAGGGTTATTATAAGAATGAAATGGTGTGGTCCTTCTGGAACCTTGCTATGAGAGTATGGTTTCCAACTCAATAGTACCTGCATCATCTGGGTGCTTTATATAAATTCAAAATGTGCATTTTAATAAAATTGTTATATGATTCTTTCTTTAGAAATTCTTTTGTGTGGGGCTGGAGAGCTAGCTCAGTAGTTAAGAGCTTAAATAGTTTTTATTTTCCCTGACTTTGGGGGAACACTCATCCCTACGCTCTCGATTTTCTCATTTGAAGTCATAGGCTTTATTCATCATTCCAGAAAGTGAGCTTGTGAAATTAGAGGACTAGAGGACATAAGACTGTTCCTTGGAGTCCCCAGGGATGGTGTGTAAAACCATTGGTTACACCCCTTCTGAAGCAACAAGCTTCTCTTTGTCAATGTGGAGTTCCTTTGTGTCCTCAACTATGGCTTTTGTACAAAGAAAATATTATTCAGAGGCTAATTTTGTTCTTGGAAATAATATTCAATTCAAATTAAATCAACAAATTTTAAAGCTGAGATCTTTCTTAAATTTTTAGGCTCAAATTGTAAATTCTATTTGCCTTATAAATAAAGTTGGATTTTATCAAAAATTTATAGGAACTTTAATAATTAAGCTCTTTAAAACAATTTAAAACTCACTTATACATACATGTCATATACTTGATTTCCTAAGTACATCCATTATTTCCTAACTACTTTTTCAAGAATGTCACTGACTCTAATAAATCTAATAAATTAGCCTTCTAAATACGTTCTTTCAAATGTTCTAATGTTTTTGACAAGTATGGTAAACTGGTTATTACAAACCCAAATTAATTGCTCACACACATTTTTAATTAGGCTAATAAGTTAGACAATCAAATAGTGAAAATTGGACATTAAATTAGACATTAGAACAAATAAACACAAAGAATTTCCACTTGTAACACAAAATTAGAAGCACTATCCATGGGACACAATTGCTTCTCTCTATACTTACCTGGAGAGCATCTTTGTATTAGAGTAGTGGTTCAAAGCAGAGTTTAATTTTGCCTCATAGGGTACACCTGGAAATATCAGGAGATATTTTTGATGTTACAACAAAGGTGGGGGAGAAGAACTTCTGGCATCTACTAGTATGCTACTAAATACCCTGTGGTGCACAGGTGTTGCAGTGAAGGAACATTTCCCTTCCATTTCCTATTTTCTGGGGAGTAACAGTGAATAAATAGGAGAGAAGGCATATAGATTTATTAATGTGAAAAAGGGAATAAATTCAATTAAAGAAGATGAATCACAAATAGGGGATCATCCACTCTCAACGATATTTAGGGAACCAATAGGGATTATAGACAATTTTTAGAACAATATTAAACCATTTTTCAGGGTTACTTCCTGGACTTAAAGAATATCTAACAGCCTGAGACAAATTCTACTAGGTTCACAGAAGAGAAAATAGCTGTTAATGCTTCTCCTTAGACCACTGAATGTAATAGAAATTGAAAGAGAAGACAATGGTGTATCTCTGAAGAAACATTTGCAGGACTAGGAGAGCTAAGAAGTCCAGAAAGGTGGCAGAATAAATGATTAGGATATTTTTGCTTGGTGAAGATGACAGCTGTGGATTTTTCAGCTACGTTTCCTTAAGAAATTTTTCTTTAAGCATTTTTTTTCTGGTTTTTCAAGACAGGTTTTCTCTGTAGCTTTGGATCCTGTCCTGAAACTAGCTCTTGTAGACCAGGCTGGTCTCAAACTCACAAAGATCTGCCTGCCTCTGCCTCCCAAATGCTGGGTTTAAAGGCATGCGCCACCACTGCCCGGCTTTCTTTAAGCATTTTTATTATAAAACGGTGTTATGTTTTTCTATATTTGTAATGAACAATCCAAAAGTGAAAAATTAAAAGTTAGGCAGATACACTGTAATTTCAGCAGTTGAGAGGTAAAGACAGGAGGATCAGGAGTTCAAGCTCATGCTTGGTTACATAGCAAGTCTGAGGTCAGCCTGCCCTACGTGAGATCTTATCTCAGCATCTCCCCTCCCAACTACACTTACAATAGTAACCAAAAAATAAATAAGTAGAATTAAAGCAAGAAATATAAAGTGCATACTCTGAAAACGATAAAATATTCTTGAAAGAAATTAGATAAATAGACACACAACTATGTCAATGGACTGGAAGAATTACTGTTGTTAAGATGGCAATGATCCTCACAGTGGCAGACATAATGCTATCCCTATCAAAATTTAGACCCTACAGAAATTGATCCTGAGATTCATATAGAAATGTAAATAGCATAGCATACACCCCATGAAAAACTTCAATAAAGGAGAAAATCTGAACTACAATTTTACCATCTCAAAACTTACTACAAAGCCTAGTAATGGCATCAAGACAAAACTTAAATCAGTGGAAAATAATTTATAGTCTAGAAAGAAATTCCTATGCTTATGGTCAATTGAGTTGTAGGAAACAAGCCAAAATAATTCAATAGGCACTTTTAAAGATTACTTTAAAAACAAACAAACAAAATCCAAGTTGTGCTGGAATGGCAGGATATCAATATGCAAAAAAATTAACTTGGATCCTTACTTTCTACCATGTAACTGCAAATGGATCAAAGAATTATATGTAGGAACTAAGAGCTGAAAGTATTAAATTTTTTAGAAGAAAACAGACTTAATTCTTTTCAGACTTTTAAAAAACTTAATTAATTAATTTTAATCATGTGTCTATGCCACAACTCATGTATGGCCAGAGGACAACTTGGAGGAATCAGTTCTCTTCCTTCTACCATGTGGATTTCAGGGATCAACCTTAAGTTGTTCAGTTTCACAGCAAGTGCCTGTATCCACTGAGCCATCTTACAAGGCCAAATCTCCCCCGTCTTGAACTTAGCAATGATTTCTTGGATATAAAACCAAGAAGTACAAGCACAGACAATAAAATGCTATATACATCAGACTTCATTGAGATTATGAAAATTGTACTTCAAAGGACATAATTAAAAATGAGAAAATAGTACATAAAATGAGAGCAAATGGTTGCATATAACATATCTGGAAAGGGGCTGATATGCTGAAAAGAAAAAAGAACTCATACAGATCAATAATAAGACAAGCCTAATTAAAAAATGGACAAAGGATCTGAATGGACAGCTCAAAAGTATAGAGGAAAAGAGGATGGGAGGAAGAGAGGATGGAAATAGAGGAAGGAGGGAGGAAAGGAATGTGGTGGTTTGAATGAGAATGGCCCCCATAGGTGCAAATGTTTGAATATTTGGTAGAATGGTTTAGAAAGAAGTAGGAGGTGTATCACTGGAGGCAGCCTTAGAGGTTTCAAAACCTTCACACCCATGCCATTCCAAGAGTGCTCTCTGCCTCCAGTTTGTGAGATGTGAGCTCATAGCTGTTGCTCCTACCACTTTGCTCAGCCATCATGGACTCTAACCCTCTGAAATTGCAAGCCCAATTAAACATTTTCTCTTATAAGTTGCCTTGTTTCTGGTGTTTTGTCATAGCAACAGAAAAGTAATTAATATAGGTAGGAAGGGAGGATGGGAAAAAGGAAGAAAGGATGGAAGAAAGGAAAAGAGAAAGGGAGGGAGAGAGAGGGATGGAGGGAGAAAGGAAAGGGAGAGAAAGAAGAAATGAAAGAAGGACTTTTTGTGAATACTTAGGAACTAAAGGTGTTGATTTTAATTTTTCTAAAACACAATAACCCAGGCTTTTGGCATTTAAGTAGTTTTGTACTTAAGGTCTCCTTGTTTGGAGACCTGACAGTTCTCTGTGCCTTGACAATGGCACATCGTTTTGCTATTCTTCTGGACTTCATCAACAAATTACACATTCTCAATGAAAGTGAAAAGACTCCCAAGGAGGCAAATTGGGTTCCAGGAGAGGGATCACATTTTAGATATGATAACGGTGGGTGGTCTCCAAAGACCCACAAACACACAAACAGATGTGTCTGTGGAACTAAAATTTGGGGAGATGAAGCTGGGCAGTGGTGGCACACGCCTTTAAAACTCGGGAGGCAGAGGCAGGCAGATCTCCGTAAGCTTGAGGCCAGCCTGGTCTACAAGAGTTAGTTCCAGGACAGGTTCCAAAGCTACAGAGAAACCCTGTCTCAAAAAACAAAACAAAACAAAACAAAAAAGGGGGGGGGGAGATGAG
>PVIU01012959.1:0-57855 GCA_004026605.1 Ondatra zibethicus | reverse complement strand
AGCCTCTGAGGTTCTCCAAGCCTCTGAGATGCTCCAAGCCTCTGAGGTGCTCTAAGCCTCTGAGGTGCTCCAAGCCTCTGAGATGCTCCAAGCCTCTGAGGTGCTCCAAGCCTCTGAGGTGCTCCAAGCCTCTGAGATGCTCCAAGCCTCTGAGGTGCTCCAAGCCTCTGAGATGCTCCAAGCCTCTGAGATGCTCCATGTCTCTGAGGTGCTCCATGCATGACACAGAGGAACAGGAAGGCTCCTTCAAGGCAAAAGTGGTGGAGCTCCTCTAACTGTAATAGGAAGCCAGGAGGGGAAAGCTCTGCTGTCATGCTCAGTCAGGTAGGTGAGGATGAAGGCCCGCTGCTGCTGAGCCAAGCCATGCCTCCATCTGTCTGAACCTGGGATGTCTTTATGCCCCTGAGGGGTGGAGCCCCAAAATACTGTGACAAGATTTGGTCTCTACTAGCATAGGGTCCCAGTTGGAGAGAGTCGGAGACAGAGAGAAAAATCCAAGTGAAAGCAACAGCACAATCCCTGGAGGGGCAACATGGGCGAAGCGCAATGATGTACGTGTATGAAATGTCATAACAAAATCCACTAATTTGTCACTTAAAAATTTAATCGGAAAAAAGAAAAGATAATACTGACTGGTCAACAGTCGTCTCAACTCTGTGCTGAGGAGACAAATCTCGGGCTCAGACTGTGGCTTTATTGAACTACAGATCACCACATGACCTGGTGCTCCCTGGAACCATTGGGATTTGATGTTGAGCGGAACCCTGGAAGGCACTCTGATAAAAAATTTCATACCTGTAAACGCAATATCACAACTGGTAACCAGAGTACTTCAAACCTTAATTTTCTGAGGAATGAGGACCTCTGCCAAGCCCAGTAAGAACATCTGATGCTCCTATCAACCTGCGGGATTGCATTTGTGGTGTGACACTGCCCGAGGAGACAGGAACAAACTTCTCTCCACCCCAGATCAGGTTAATCCGAAAGAAAGGAGTCTGCAGAAATGCAGCCTGGTGAATGGGTGAGTTCAGTGGACTGCACACCAGGACATGAGTGAGGGATTTACTCACAGGAGCCTGGGGAACACAAAGGCAGCCATGCCCTGAAAGCCACCCCGGCCTGCCTTCTCCCACTAGTCTCATCTGCGCAGCTGCTGGGGCCTCTTTAGAGAAAGGCCTTCCTGTCTGTCCTGTACCCTTAGCTCCAGAGTCTTTTGGACCATTCTCCTTCCTCGAGTGATGGTTTTCATTTGAAGAAAATAGCTATAAAATCTCTTCGCGCATGTGCTCCAGGGCAGCAGGATAGATACAGATGTCCTCCATGCTACTGACCCAGGCAGAGGGATGCATTCCTGCTTCAGCCTCTGAGACTCTTCACTCAGCTGGCCAGCAGAAGGGAATTTTTCTCACAGCAGCTTCAAGCCTTGGAGCCCCACATGGTGGTCTGTTTGAAGTTGTTTTATTCTGTTCAAAGCTTCTTCATCTGGGGCTGGCAAAGTGGCTCTGGTTTGCACTCTGTGCAGACTCCACTGCTGGAGAAGGGTGGGACAAGGACCTGCTAAGGGACAGAAGATGGGCCCCACTGACACAGGGTGTCACAGAAAGTTCGGGAAACAGACACATGCCTGAATTCCTTCTTCCCTCCAAAATCAACTCCAGTAACATCAGTAAGTGGATTCAGAATGAGTGTTAGCCTCTTTATGTTCATGTGCAATGAATAAACATTTTCCTGAGAGAAAGCCTCACAACTCACTGTGAGATTATAATCGAAATCTATGAAAAATAATTTAATGGTTAAAAAAAACCCCAAATCTCAAATCTAGTGTTTAACTGAATCTGCTCCAGATTAAGTTAATTTTGTGAGTCTCCAAAGAAGCAAACATGATTATTAGAAAGATAAAAAAGCAAATGAAGGTTTAAAATCCATCTGGAAATAACAGGAATGAGTAAAGCCATAAGCAACAGAGCAAATAGAGATGAGATGATCAACTAGGAATCAAGGAGGTGAGTTTAGTTGTGGGGAAAAAAAATCAGCATACACTGTAGAGTAGACACACAGAATTACCAAGATAAGAGGAATGGTTTAGAAATTAACACTAATATAGAGAAGGATTAATTTAGAGTCAGAATTTAAGATTAAGCATCATTTATATAAAGTACAGACCTCGCTGAATCAAGAATAAAAATTAGCCAGGAGTGGTAGTACACACCTTTGATCCCAGCACTGGGGAGGCTGAGTTCAAGGTCAGCCTGGTCTACATAGCAGGTTCCAGGCCAGGCAGGATGCATAGTGAGACCTTGTCTCAAAAAGAAAAAAAGAAAAAAAAAATTAAACTCATGACTTAGGCTTGAAGGCAGGTGAGCCATTTCATTGACGGTCCCCAGGATTTTGTCACTAAACACAGGAGACTTCTGAGTCAGAACAAGGAAGAACTGCTTCCAAATTTCACACTAATAGAAACTGATGGATGATAACGAATGATTACTGTTATAGGAAGCTGATAAGCTTGGAGAGTAATCGCTTGCATCAGAGGCACTGTGTCATCTCACACCACCCATTCCTAATTCCTAAAGCAAACACTTTCAGCTCTCCACACCTAGTGTTTTGTTGTTACTCTGGTATCAACTTTCCTATTTTTCACTTCAGATTATATACCTCTTTCCCTCTCCTCTACCTCTCTCCCTACCTCAGTTTTTGTGATAGCACCAGACTATTTAGATCGCGTTAGCTTTGAACTTGCTGTGTGGCCCAGGATAGCCTATAGCTTTCCATCCTCCTGCCTCTGCCTTTAAAGTGCTGGGTTTAAGGTGTGTGCTATTGTGCCTGGTTATTGAGTTCCTTGATTGTAGGTGATGGTGTAGTGGTTAGTGGAGACTGCCTCTTGCCTGCAACTGGTTCGTTTCTTGCCCTCTCTAGGAGCCGGGCTGACATTCAGTAGAGACTACAAACAGGAGGTACTGTCAACTCTGGATTAGCAACTGTAGGATAAAAGGACCAGCCAAAGAAATACAGCCTTCCTCTGAAACTAAAGCCAAAGAAACACTCTTTGGTTCTGGAACCAGAACCAGTGAAAGAAACACATCCTAACCCTGAAACTAGAGGTAAAAGGTTATAAAGGGCCAGCGAAAGAAACACACTTTGGACTTGAAACCAGAGCCAAAGAAACATACTCTACCTTTGACCAACTGAGCACAAATCCAACCCTGAACAGGAAAACCAACTAATCCCTGAGCACAAAACCAACCAATCCCTGAATACAAAATCTAGCCAATCTCTGAGCTTCTCTGAGCTCAGGGATTGAAATACAACCAATTCCCACCCTGAAAGTCTTCAACCTGGAAAAACTCTGCCCCTAAGCAGCCCTGGAAAAACTCTGCCCCTAAGCAGCCCTGTTTAAGCCCTGTGCCTGTTCAGTTGGAAGCTGCCCTTTTCCACCCTGGCAGAGGCAGACACTCTGCTGGATTCCTCCCTCCCAACGAATCTCTTGAATGAGTTTTTGGTGAAGACCTTTCACTGGAGCGCAGCAGAGAAGCAAAGGACATCTCTGCTGGGAAACTCCCTTAGTGGATCAGAGCAGAGAAGTAACAATTTTTGTCAGAGAAGTAGATTGCTCCATTTCTGAAGGGGTTTCCCCCATAGCAGAGTGAAGTAAAGAAGAAACAACTTCCGCCAGAGCAGAGAAGCAACTCTGCTGGGAAACTCTCTTAGCGGAGTGGAGTAGAGCTGAGCTGTAAGGCTGTCTCAGAGAGGAGGAGGTGTTAAGTTGGGAGCATCACCCAGCCCCTGGCATCCATCCCAGCCCCTTGCCTGGGAGTTGCCTTGGTCTGGACTCCAAATTCCAGCATGCTGGGTCCTGACCCCTCCCCCACTCCCACAAGGTGTTTAAGTGGGCCCCCAGAGGAGGAACATGTGGTCCTGGGTTTTGCATGTGCTTCCGGTTTTCTGTCTCCCCTGCCATGGTCAGCCGAGAGTGCTACATTTATTAAAACATGGGCATTTTAATTTGGCCTGATTGGATTTCCGTGCACCTGCAGAGAGGATTTTTCTTAACAGTAACATCTTCCTTTCATATGTGTATGGTTTCACCAAGTTGATTATCTCATACATACTTCAAAATAAATGTATGCTTTGGATTTATTAATCATACTAAGCATAATAATATCCTGATGAAAAACATCTACATGCTTATATATTTTTGTTTTGTATATTGTTTGTATATTTGTATTTTGCTTGTATATTGTTTTTTGCAATTTTTCTCTTTAAAAATTATTAGCACTGCATTTACACCAGTCCCATCTCCTCTCTCCCCCTTCAACTCCCAAGTCCTCTCCCTCCTCCCAAATTAATGACCTCTTCTTTTATTACTGTCTCTTGCGTGCATGTGCACATACACACACACACACACACACACACACACACACACACACGAAGTCATTTATATACCACCTACTGAGCCCATTTAGCTATTGTGTCCAGGGATGAGGACTTGGGAATGGACAATCTATTGTGGGAGTTTGTCCCTCGGGGACGCTGATTCTTTCTCTCTCAGCAGCCATTTGGAGCTCTTCATCAGGGGTAGAACCTTGTGGAATTTTGTTTGCCCATGTTGGCCTGCCAGCTACTGTTGTTATCAAGTGGTCTTATTCCAGCAAACTGGGTCTTTTAAGTGTGTGTGCTTGTTCCTGAGTGTATGTATGCACATCTGTGTGTATAGGTGCCTGCAGAGGCCAGAAGAGGGTATCAGACCTTCTGGAACTGGACTTACAGATGCCTGTGCATCACCATGTGAGTGCTGGGTACTGAACCCAGATATGCTGTGAGAATAGTCAGTGCTCCTAAGCACGGAATCATCTCTCCAGCACCGAGAAAAAAAAGAAAGAACAGCATCATTTGCTAGTGCTTTTACATGCTTATCTACTTCAGTGTCAGTGTGTATGGTTAGAGGACAATTAGCGGGAAGGGATTCCTTCCTTCTGCCATGTGGGTCCCAGGGATTGATGCAGGTTGTCACACTTGATGGCTTTTTACCGCTGCACCATCTCGCTGATCAAAGCTATGAAACTTTCAATGGAGGACATTACAAAGCACTGTGGAAAAATTAGAAGGAAGACCAGAAATAAAGAGACATGTTCCTGGATCTGAAGACTCGTCGTCCTGCAAACGCCTCCCGAGCAGTTCGCAATCCAATTAAGATTCACGGATCAGAAGACTGAACATCCTGGCCATACCTCCACCAGTAATCTGCAAATCCAATTAAAATTCTATCCAAATCTCAATGAAGTTTTGCTTTGGATGGAATTTGACAAGCTGATCTTAAAATTCACAAAGAAGATCAACAAGCAGATAATTTTGGAAAAGAACACAAGGCAGTGGAGTGGAGAAGACTTAATCTACAGACTAACGAGACTTAGTGGTATTATGGAGGAATAGTAATTAGAGAGTGGGGCGGCAAAACAGAACAGAGAGCCCCGCAAGAGACCCACGCACATATGGGAAAGATAGGCAGCAGCTGGGGCTTCCAATCGCAGGGGAAAGAAATGACTTTGAGAAATAGTTGGTTCAGGGTTAGAGAAATGACTCAGTAAAGGCACTTGTGGCCAAGCCAGACGACCTGATTTCAATACCTGGAGCCCACACAGTAGGAGAGAATTATCTCTCTGGCTTTCACAAGCATGTCTAGACACGCACACTCTTACATACACACCCAAAACATGTAAATAAATGCTTAAAAAAGTAATGCTTGGAAAAGTGAAACGTGGAAAAGCATAAAATGAGATTTTTAACTTCTCTACCCCCAAAGAAACATCTTTTTAAAAATTTCATTCTACATTCCAACCACAGTTCTCCCTCCCACTCCTCCTCCCATCCCCCCCTTATGTTCCCCCCAGACCATCTCCCATTCACTCCTCCCGAAGGGTAAGGGCTCTCATGGGGAGTCAACAAAGCCTGGCACATTAAGTTGAGGGAGGACCAAGCCCCTCCCCCCTGCATTAAGACTGAGCATGGCGTGCGCGCGCGCGCGCGCGCGCACACACACACACACACACACACACACACACACACACACACACACACACCCGCCCCGGTAGGGAATTGGCTCCGATAAGCTAGCTCATATACCAGGGATAGATCCTGGTCCTACGTCCAGGGGCCCTTCAAATAGACCAAGCTACACAACTGTCTCTGGCATGCAGAGGGCTTAGTTCATTCCCTTGGATTCTCCACAGCTGTTGGTCTAGAGATCATGAGTTCCCACAAGCTTGGTTCAGCTGCCTCTGTAGATTTCTCATTCATGATCTTGACCTTCCTTGCTCATATATTCTCTCCTCCTTCTCTTCGGCTGGATTCCCGGAGCTTGGCCTGGTCCTTGGCTGTGAGTCTCTGCATCTGGTTCCATGAGTTACTGGATGAAGGCCCTATGATGACAGTTGGGGTGGTCACCAATCTGATTACTCACTCATAAGTGGATACTAGATGGAAAGCAAAGGAGAACCAGACCACAATCCACAGCTCCAGAGAACCGAGGCAACAAGGAGGACCACAAGAAGGACGCACGGATTGCCCTCGGAAGGGGAAGTAGATGGGGTCTCCTGGATAAACTGGGAGCAAGGCAGGGGCAGTAAAGGGGAGGTGATGGAGGATGAGAACATGAGGGAACAGGATGGTTGAGTTGGGGAGGGATGGAGTGGGAGAGCAAGGAAAGAGATATCCTGATAGAGGGAGCCATTATGGGGGTTAGGGAGAAACCGGGTGCTAGGGAAATTCCCAGAAATCCACAAAGATGACCCCAGCTAAGACTCCTAGCAATAATGGAGAGGGTGCCTGAACTGGCCTTCCCCTGTAATCAGATTGGTGAAAGATACATTTTAAAAGTTAATATTTAAGCCAGGCGGCGGTGGCGCACGCCTTTAATCCCAGCACTCGGAAGGCAGAGGCAGCAGATCTCTGTGAGTTTGAGACCAGCCTGGTCTACAAGAGCTAGTTTCAGGACAGGCTCCAAAGCTACAGGGAAACCCTGTCTCAAAAAAGCCAAAAAAAAGTTAATATTTAAAGGTTTTAAAAAGTGGTAGAGAGGTCTTTATGATATTTGGGCAGAAAAGAATTTCTTTTTTTTCTTTTGAGATTTATTAATATTTTTTTATGTGTGAATGTTTTCCCTGCAGAGGAATATTTTCGTCTGCAGAGGTCAGAAGAGGGTTTCGGGTCCCCTGGGACTGGAGTTCTGGATGATTGTGAGCCACCATGTGGGTGCTGAAAATTGACCCTCTTCAAGAACAACAAGTGCTCTTAACCAACGGACCGTCTTGCCTGCCCCCAAAGCTTTCTTAAACAGGATATAAAAATAAACCACACAAGGAGAGGGTAGCTCTTGACCTGCTTTGGTTAGGTGACTCCCATTTAAAGTGATGTCACACAGAATTGGAGACAAGTCTCAAGATAAGGACTGAATGTGCTAACTCACAGGTTAGCATCTGCATTTGGGAAGAAACCCTATACTTCAACAGGAAAGCACTGAACACTGAGCTAGAGAAGGATGGTTTGAAGAAGGAAGTCGGTCCGACAGCTCCATTAATAGTCAAGGAAATGGATATTTAAACCTCAGGAGATCCTGTCTCATACTTCTCACAGTGGCGACGGAGCAGGGATGCTGCCGGGTACGTAGATAGAGGATACACAGAAGACAGACTGACTGTCACGGGCTTACTGGCTACAGTAGAAACTGGTGTATTCACTTGGAAAACAATAATCTGGCCATGCTTAAAATACTCCAGTTTTACGAGTCCTTCGCTTGCACAGCTGTCTTCTGCATCAGCTACAACATTGTTCATACTTGGGAAAACCTGAAAACCATCTAACCAGCTATCAACAGGAGAGAGAATAAATAAACCCTACAAGGCACTTATGTACAGAGCAGTGAAAGTGCAGCATATGCTAACAGACAAACCTCAAAACCTAATGTTGACTTAAGAAACAAATCTCATTAGAAATGACACATAGAGTCCAGCATGGTGGCGCATGCCTTTAATCCCAGCACGCAGGAGGCAGGGGCCGGCGGATGTCCATGAGTTGTCCTGGTCTGTAGATCAAATTCAAAACCACCCAGGCTTACATAGCGAGACCCTGTCTCAAAAAAACCAAACCAAACACAATTTAAAATAGATGCATAGAGTCTGAGTCATTTGAGATTTAATTTTGTGTACGCATGTGAGCATGCAGATGCATGTGGATACCAGAAAAGGGAGTCAGATCTCCCGGAGCTGAAGTGACAGGCAGTACCTGTCGTAGGCTCTGAGAAGCAAACTGTGGTCTTCTGCCGGAGCAGCAAATGCTCCTAACTCCTGAGCCACCACTCCAGGCAGGTGTGATACATTTTATGTGAAGTTTGATGACATGTAATAGATATATAATTTCAAATATATTACACAGTATGAAAATGCAGGAGAAAGATGAATGTCAGAATTCCATAGATCTGGATGTCGAGTGTTTGGATGTCAGATTTGTTAATGTCTTTATTTTTTTGAAATCTTACAACAGAGGCTGGATAGATGGCCTATTGTAGGCTAAGAGTGCTTACAGCTCAATCAGACTTTGCTTCCCAGGATTCATATCAACAACCCGGAACTCCAGACCCAGGGCATCAGATGCTCCCTTCTGGCTTCCAGGAGTGCTCTGCAGGCACATGGCACACATGCACAGACATAGGAAGCTTTCAGTTTTATTTATTTTTGGTTTTTGAGACAGGATCTCTTTATGTAGTCTTGGCTGTCCTTGAACTCTCTCTTTAGACAAGGTTGACTTCAAACTCATAGAGATCCTCCTGCCTCTGCCTCCCAAGTGCCGTGCACTACCATGCCTGGCACACATAGGTAATTTTTAAAAAGCATTACCGCAGATATAGTCTAAATTTACATAGCTGTCAGTCTGAAGAAGAATAGCATCTGAGTTCACAGGTGTCATAGCACTGGAGTTCCCGGCACCACATCCGTTGTCTCAGGGATTTTAATTTCTCCCTTCATAGCCCCAGGGTCAAGGAAAGCAAGAGGCTCAGCCTGTGTTTACTGACGGACTGACAGATTAAATGAATGAATGCCTGGAGGAAGAGAGGGATGTAAAAGAGACGAGGGAGGAGGAAGGTGGACAGATTTTGAAAGGTTCGGTGCATGCTAAGCGAGCGAGCACTCTACAGGGCAGAGCTGCATCTCCAGCCAGGAGTGATGCATTTACCACTGTCGTTTATTGATCTCCCTCATGCGTCAGATCATACGCTGAGTGTGCCAACACCTCTGCAATGTGTTCGTGGGTGGTTTGGCATGGTAGGCAGCAAGAACATAACGAAAGGAAGCAGACTACAGCCTCGGGAGCTGCCTTGATCTCTGGTGTTTGAGGCAAGAGTGGGTGAGGTAGAGGGGTGACTGTGGGCTAGGGGAGGGGGCCAGTGCAGCTGGGATTTGAGGTGGTTCAGTCAACAGCTTTGATTGCTTTGAAGAAGTAGAGAAACAACATATTTGCTATAGGAAACACAGGTAATAATAAAAGAAAGTAAGAATATTTGAGTTCCAAACCCTGTTGTGTATAAAGCACAAAGGTACAAGCATACATTCATAACAGGAGAGGTTGGGAATGTGACAGGGCCCCAGACTTAGTAGGCCCTGAGACCTTAGCATAACTGACTCCATGATGGAAGTACCATTCAGGCCGTAAAACTCATTATGTAGACCGCCAAACTAAAACAAGGATCTAATCTTTCAAAATCCATAGCTTTGGGAAAGTCTCTAAATGTATTAACCCCACTTTTTGGCTTCTGTAGTTCCATTTCTGGTTAACTGTTCTTGTTAATTGAAGACATGGTTTTGTGCTTAAAAGATCACCCTGAGAAAGGCTGGGGGCTACGCTGGGATCCTGAACACCCAACCCAGTGTAGTCGCTGACCGGCTAATACAGACTTTCTGTTGGCATAAACCCATGTCTAAACAGTCTTCTCTGGTGGATACTCCACAAGAAGGAAGAACTGAAATAAACAGCCTGACAGAACCCCAGGCCTGTAATCGTGTCAGCAGAGCAGCCGCCATTCACAGGGAGAGATGTTGGACCCCAGCCTTGCCTAAAAAACCTCCCGCAGTTGCATCCTGCGGACACCCTCCTCTGAGGTGCTGTGGGGAGAGGGTGGGCAGTTATCTTTGCAGCGGGTAGAGACCTGGCTCTATAGATTGCCTCCTTTAGTACTTAGATATGTATTCAGCTTGATCTCTAGTGGCCCAGTAACTTCCCTGGAATGAACTAATTGTGCATGAGAACAAAAGCATAAACACACCTGCAAGTATGTTTGTTTTCGTTTCAAGTAGACGGTCCTGGATTAAACCGTGTGTGTGTGTGTGTGTGTGTGTGGTGTGTGTGTGTGTGTGTGTTCCTCTTTTTTGAGGAAGGGCTCAGACTACATCCTAGCTTCACAGAGGTAGCTCCTACCAGAAGTGGGACCTCTGAAGTGGCTGAGGGGGACATTTAGCAGATGAGCGCCATTATGTTGCTTGCTTCATTTGTTGTTTTAAGGTGGGGTGGCACCGGGTCGCTGGGCTGGCGGCGTTCACCTGTGGACCCTGGTGCTCCGAGCCTCTGGAGTAGCTGGGAGAGGTCTGCCCACCGAGTAGCCAGTTGTCTGAGGACGTGGTTTGGCAAACGGCTGCCTTTGTGTTTGAGGGGTGTAGGACAGCCAGCAGGCCCCCGAGAGGGATGTGGAAAACATGGGGTTGATGTCATCTAATTGACCGCTGAGTGTTGCACCCAGCCTGCACCTTTGCCTTTCAGGGCTGGCCTACGAAAGGGCCTGCACAAGCAAGAACCCGTTTGTTACAAAGAAAGGACCCCCGCTGCACTGAACCTTTACTTAGTAAAGTATCTCTCCTCTCCTCATTAGGCATTCTTCACCAAGGAGTTCGGTGAGCACTCTATGGGGATGGGCTCACTAACCAACCTCCTCGGTTGGAAATGCTCGGCACACCCGTCTGTTTTGCTGCTGGCCGGTACCATCGAACTCCCACAACTTCTTGTGCTGTACACCATGCCATTCCTCGAAACAGTTTCAGTTGCTCCCAAGCTTACAGAAGGTATAAAGAGACACACCAGGAAGCAGCGAGGCAGAGAGGAAGACAAAGACAGGGCTGGAATGACCCCCATTCCCTTGCAGCTGCAGGTTCGGCTGAGCCAAGCCGAGCGCCGTCCTCACGTCCTCACAGTGTTTGGCTTGGATGACGGCTCGGGTGAGTCAGCTAACCTGGCACACTCCCCCAAGCCGAAAGTCACATCCTGCCAGGGTGTTGCCAGATGCTGGAACTGCCTGTCTCTCCCAAGCTCTCTCGGTCCTCGAGGCACTGGTGAGCCCCGTGTGGCTGGATCAGGGGCGAAATATGAAGTACATGTGAGCAGCTTGGTGATCTGGGTTCCCCTCAGGCATCTCCACATCTCCCATCCCCCACCCCCTGAATTTAGGGCCAGAAGGTGCCAGATGGACCTGACTATTTGGGCACCACTGACCTTACCTCTCTGAGATCGCAGAAATTAGTTTTCCTTATCCTTTAGATGGAAATGTTACATGGACATCCGTGTAGCACGAATAATAAAACCCCAAGACAAATAAAAAGGAAAATCGTCAATGTGTGTAATTGTGACATGACCTTTGCCCTGGCTGGTTCTCTGTGTCAACTTGACACAAGCTAGAGCCATCAGAAAGGAAGGAGCCTCAGTTGAGAAAGTGCCTTCATGGGATCCAGCTATAAGGCATTTTCTCAATTAGCAATCAATGGGAGAGGGCAGAGGGCCCAGCCCATGGTGGGTGGTGCCATCCCTGGGCTGGTGGTCCTGGTTCTATAAGAAGGTAGGCTGAGCAAGCCCTGTGAAGCAAGCCAGTAAGCAGCACCCCTCCATGGCCTCCGCATCAGCCCCTGCCTCTAGGTTCCTGCCCGGTGTGAGTCCCTGTCCTGACTTCCTTGGGTGATGAACAGTGATGTGGAAGTGTCAGCCAAATAAACCCTTTCCTCCCCTCCCCAACTTGCCTTTTGGCCATGGTGTTTTGTCACAGCAGTAGAAACCCTGACTAAGACAGCCATAATATAAATTTTCTATCACATACTGAAACGTGCTAGAAATGGGAAAGTCTAAAGCGAGAAGCCAGCTTGTCCTATGATTTCTATTTTTTTTAAAAAGAGAACAACAGCCAAAAATCTATCCCAAGAATGTTGAGGTGTGGGTGAGAAGGCTCAACCATTTAAGTCATCTGCCTTAAGCCTCATGACCTGAGTTCAGTGGAGAGGGAACCAACTCTATGACCTCCTGACACCTTGCACCATGATGTGAGGCACCTTCATCCCATAAAAATAATTCAAAAATGATTTTGTTTTGATCCCCAGGGCACTCTGAGGCTCGGAATAAGCATTTAGAAAAGAGAAGGAAGGTTTTGTGAAGAACCTAGCCTGGGGCTCTCAGGGACGGCTGAGCTCTCTGCTTCCTTAACTGAAGTTCAGTGAGGGAGAGGGTCAGCCTGCTGACTGACATCTGGGCTGTGGGAAGCCAGACAGTGGAAAAAAAGCTGCCTGGGGGAGCTGCTGCCACCTCGGTGGGTTCAGCCTCGCGTGCTTCCAGAGAATTTCCAGGGTACGTGAAGCATGAACTATTCTGGATCGTTTCAGGACCTGCAGTAAAAGAGGACTTGAGTTCCTGCCTTTCTCTCTGTGTGTATGCAGTCATGGAGGGACCTCCTTTCTCTCAGTGTGTATGCAGGGATGGGGGCACCTCCTTTCTCTCTGTGTGTATGCAGGCATGGAGGGACCCCCTTTCTTTCTGTGTAAATGTAGGTATGGCGGTATTCCCCTCTTCTTCCTGTGTATGTAGTCATGGTCACACACACACACACACACACACACACACACACACACGTGTATGCAGGCATGGCACACAAATGGATGTCAGCAGATGCATGAAAGTGTCAGAGAGCAACTTCCAGTCTCTTCCCGCCCTCCACTTTGGGTCAGGGAATGAGTTCAGTCCTCAGGCTTGCACAGTAAGCACTTGGCTGGATGACCCCCTCACACACCCCTCCCTTCCTGGGTGACCCCCTCACCCACCCATCCCTTCCTCTTATAAAAACACTAATGCTAGGGTGGGGGAGATGGCTCAGCAGGTAGAGGCACTTGCCACCAAGCTTGATGACCCGAACTTGATCGCTGGAGCCACATGATGGAAGTTTGAGAAATGTTCTCTTCTCTCAGAGGTAGCTATCCCATCAAAGGCCAATGTCCAAAACTCTCCCTCACTTTTAATCTCCTCCACCTTGTAAAGCTCTGATAAACATCTCATCTTCCCACCCGATTCCTTTAAAACTAGCCAGTCCAAAAAGGCAGTGAGGTGAACCTATGGAAAAATGTCTTAGTCACGACCTGCATTAGGACAAAACATGCTATCTTCCTGCCACCCCAATCCCACCTCACCGTGCCCCAAGGCCCAAAGGGCTTACTAGCCTGTTTTGGATTCTATCAAGTACTTTTTTTTTTTCCAAAAAGAACTTGCCTTGCCAAAAGTTATTTTCAATCTGTTTATGTGTCATGTGACACCAAGATTCTTCTTTGTTTTTACTAAAGGGAGACAACTGACTTCACATAGCTGTCTTCTGACCTCCAAACATGTCCGGTGACACTCGTGAATTCTCCCTCAAATAAAATAAAAAAGATGGTAATGCCGTCATGGAGGCTCCACCCTCATGGCTTGACCTAATTCTAACTACCTCTCAAGGCCCTACCTTCAAATATCACTAACATATAAATCTGAGGCCAGGCAATGGAAGCAGATGCAGGTGTGGTTGAGTTTGAGGCCAGCCTGGCCCACATAGTGAGATTCAGGATAGCCAGAGTTATGGTAGAAAGACCCCGCCTTGAAACAAACAAACGAATAAATAAATATCTTAAACAAACATATTAATCTGAAAATTATGTTTCTAGCTCATGGACTCATAGGGAACATAGATGAATCATAGCCAACTTGATGTCCTAGGTTCTCTGTAGAGGGACTTCAAGGCTGAATGTCTTGGGGCTGGGGATGAAGTCTCAGATGGCTATCTGAGAGGAGACTGGACATGAGCTACAGGTGCAGAGCAATGAGAACTTTAGGAGGATCAGACTGAGCCAGGACTCTCTGGGGAGGCATAAAAGCACTCATGAGAAGGAGCTGAGTCCAGACATGTTCCTGGGAAGGAGCCTAAATCCAATGTTCAGCTGTTGTTCCCCCTTCCCCAACTTCCTCCATACCCCCAGTATGGCAATGACGTTAGCTGCCGTAACCATTGGAGCAGGCAGAGTAAAAAGGAGCTGACGACTGTCAATCCCACCAGTCAAGAATAAGACACTACCACAATCTAAAGCCAAATTTGAAGTAAGCTTTAATTAAATACTGGCCAGGTAGATAGGCTCTGGCCAGGTCCATCTCTGAGTTTCTAGGAAAATGGCCCCAAGTCATGTTTTGCATCTGCTTAAAAAGGCAAAACCCACAATTCAATTCGCTGCATTTCCCATCAGGTCCAATCAGGGCCAAGCATACATCCTGACTTATCTCCTGCCCGCATGCGATCAAGCACAGCTGGTATAGATGGGTCAAACAGAAACTTACTCTTAACTGCACGCAGAACTCTTAACCTGGAAGGTGTATTTTTTTTCCTGTTTTGGTCTCACATCCTCCCGCCTTGAGTAGTATCTTGAGTCCAATCCTTGACTCTGTGATGGGTACTTGTTTATATTGGGATCTAATAACCACCAGCTTAATGGTACCCAGACAGGAAATATTTAATTAAGGCATCAATGATGCAAGAGCCAACAGCAATTAACAGAAGCAGAAGAGCCAAGAGCCCTGACATGGCTGACATCAGAGTTACTATGTAGAAGTCTGGAAATGAGAATGGGGATTAGCTATTTATTTCATCTCAAGTCCCCACATTCTTGCAAGTTTTTTGGTACAGTCAGATTTTTTCCTAATGATTTCTAAATGTTTTGTATAGAAACAATAATTTTCTCTTAAAGCTATTTAATAACCTCTTTGCTTTATACAGAGCAGGTTGAGTGGTCTATTATATTGTATCTATCTATCTCGGCTAGTGAATCTACCTGTTGATAGATCTGGGTCCATTTGGTTTTAACAGGTGTCTTTCTTGATATGCCAAGGGTCTTAGCTGGGGTCATCCTGGGAATTTCCCCAGAGCCAGGTTTCTCCCTAACCCCATCATGGCTGAATGCACTTTGGGTAAGGAATGACATTCTCTAAGACAGTGGTTTTCAACCTTCCTAACGCTGTGGCCCTTCAATGGTTGTGGTGACTGCCCCAACCACAACATAATTCTCACTGCTATTTTGCAGCTGCAGTTTTGCCACTATTATGAATCACAATGCAAACATCTGACATGCAGACAATCCTAGGCTACCCCTTCAAAATGGTTTTTTGACCCCCAAAAGGTTACAGTCCATAGGTTGAGATCTGCTCCAAACTCTTTGCTACACTGCTTAGGTCATTGTTTTGTTGTATCATAAGATAGGAGCATCCTGGTTTGCTGCTTGGTGCTCACAGCTGGGGTCCTAATTTTTAACAGATTTATTTATGAGATCATATATTAATACTATAAAGCATTTTGTAGACCTAAAATGTTCCATAGCCTTATAAATTTAAATATTTTAAAGGCTGTTCCTTTAAAAAAATTCAGTTATTTTTATTTAAATTTTCTGTAAAACTCTAAAATTTCCTCTTAAAAAAGTTTAAAATCTCTTAATTGTGGGCTCCTACAATATAAAAAAATAAGGTACCTATTTTTTTAACTTCAAGAGGAAAGATTCAGGGCACAATCTACATAAGGCAAAACCAAGTTCCAACAGTGCAAACAAACCGAAGCTCAATATCTGGGATTCATCCACAACCCTTTGGGCTTACTTGAGGGGCTTTGATCACCTCTTTGTTCCCACCCTCGGCAGTATATACACAGCCTGCCCTCTGGATCCCAGTCACCTCCATTTCACTGTGGCTGGTACTTCTGGTGACTATCACGTGGCACCAGCATTTCCAAAACTTCCAGGATCCACCATTGCAACGGGGCTCTCTTTAGGAACTGAAGCCCAGCTGCACATTTACACGCCTCAAATGTTCCCCTTGACCCCTTCATGTCTTTAAAACCAGTATCACCTGGGTGACTCTTAGATTAAAAGTTTGGCTGCCAGTGCAAAGAACATTATTTCATATACAGGATTGGAGGTGCAGTTTTAATACCTTTTGTTTTGGTTTGGTTTTTGAGACAGAATTTCTCTGTGTAACTACCCTGTGTGTCCTGGAACTCACTTTATGGACCAGGCTGGCCTTGAATTCACAGAGATCTGCCTTTCTGCCTCATGAATGCTGAGATCAAAGGTGTGCACCTCTGCTACTTGACTTAATACTTTAAATACCTTAAACGAGCATTGTGTGTGTTTTTATTTATTTATTTTTGGTTTTTTGAGACAGGGTTTCTCTGTGGCTTTGGAGCCTGTCCTGGAACTAGCTCTTGTAGACCAGGCTGGCCTCGAACTCACAGAGATCTACCTGCCTCTGCCTCCTGAGCACTGGGATTAAAGGCATGCGCCACCACCACCTGGCTCTGTTTTTTGTTTTTTTTTTTTTTTTAATCCCATCTTTCACAAACATTATTTTCAGGACAGGAATTATCATAAAAAAATCCATCCTAATCCAAAATATCTTGGAGACCTGTTGTTGCCTCCATGGTAGGCCCACTCCACGTGATCACCTTTAATCAAGATGGTGGTGAAGTAACTGGCACAGGGCATAGGGGAAACTTTTAAATATGCTTGGGTCTAGAGAAGGGAGAGCCATAATATAACTCTAGAGCTAGCTTTCCAATAAAATAGAACAGCATAAAGCAACTTTAATGTTATCTACACCAGAAAGACATCTGACCTCCTGCTAACCTGAACCCAATCACCAGAGAGCTCAGGGGTAAATTCTGAGTCCTGGCCATAAAAGTAACCTTGCAGTGGTGTTAGTGGGTGGCTGGCGACAACAGAGACAGTGAGAATATCTGACCCATTTCTGTCTCAGCTCGTGTTTGCACCAAAATTCCAGACACACAACACAGACAGACAAAACTTTCCAACAAAACCAGCAGATGCAACTTTCTTGAGAAACAGATAAAACTTTCTAACATGAAAACAGACGACAAAATTTTCCAGCCAACCAGAACCATGCAAGTGAGAGACACTGGCTGTTTGCCCAATGGGAGAATATTGAGGTCCCATCAGAGTCCTTCCGCATCCCAGATTAGGGTCCTACAGACCAGAACCAGACAATGACTCACCGGGAGGCCTCTGTAAATGTCTGCTGCTTTTCTTGGCACTGAATTTCACCCTGACAGTCTGCAAACCAAAGGCAGCCTTGGGGCCTTGGAACATCTTAAGGCACATGCCTCCTGAAGTGGCCTGAAGTGGCCTCTCAACCCTGGAGTTCCAGGGTGAAGGCCCAGCTTTAGAATTTGGGTGGGTGATCTGAATCTTGCTGGGGCCTCCAGAAAATGTTAATCCTGCCAGTTGAGAATGAGACTACTATCATAATTTAAAGCCAAATTTAAAGCAAGCTTTAATTAAATACTGGCCAGGTGAATGGGCTCTGGCCAGGTCCATCTCTGCATTCCTAGAAAAATGTCCCCAAGCCATGTTTTGCAGGGGCTTAAAAACCAAAGCCTATAATTTACCACATTTCCTATCAGGTCCAATCAGAGGCAAGCAGACATCCTGACTTGTACCTTCCATCCACATGCGACCAAGCACATCTGGTGAGAATGGGTCAAACAGGAACTTATTCTTAACTGAACACAGAACTCTTAACCTGCAAGGTGTATTTTTCCTGTCTTGGTCTCACAAAGCCTCTATATACAAGATTTAAAGCAAAAAGTACAGAGTTTTTATATTTTTGAAAAACTTAAGGTGCATGTATGTAAGTAAACCATGCATATGCCGTGTCCAAGGAGGTCAGAAGAGGGCATCAAATCCCCCTGAAACTGGAGTTCTAGGAGATTGTGAGCCACCACGTGGATGCTGGGAACTGAACTCTGGATCCTCTGCAAGAACAGCCAATGCTCTTAACTGTTGAGCTATCTTTCTAGGCCCCCAAAATCAGAATTTAGATGAATATATTGCATTATCTTTGTAATTTCTGGCCTCTTTTGCAACCAAAAGCAACCATAGGATGTTCTCAGTAGCAGCAGAACAACAGCAAGGCACCCCTCAGGCCGGCCTGTGCTATGAAGTCCCGGGAGCATCACCCACCCTAAATACTGATGGCATAAAGAAACAGCACTTGGGGCTGCAGAGACGCAACCTGGTATCTGGAGTGATCTGCAGCTCTGTTCCCAAACCACAGCCATTCATGTCACTCTAAAATAAGTGTGCCCTTCGAGGCAAGAGCTGTGTCGATAAGGAGAAGCGTGTTATGTGAATGCGAAGGGTGAGCTCTTCTTCCAAAAGCCATTTCTTGCTTCTGGTTACCTTGAGCCCAATCCCCCCAAAAAGTCAGCATTCCTCCCTGATATTTTCTTGGGGAGAGAAATGTTTTCTCAACATCCCAAACAGCAGCAGTTTGGCTTAAAGAATCAGATCAAAAGAGACACCCAGGCTGCTTTACTGCTTCTGCTGGGTAGCAATTGTATGGCTTCCTTGGACAGACTTGAGCTCCTCATCCAGCTGGTGGCTGATGTGGAAAGTCACTTCATAACCACAGCACGCATCTTACAAGCAGATGATGAAAGTGGGTGTGGGGCTCACTGCTGTAATCCCGGCACTCAGCAGGCTAAAATGGGAGTATCACCTGAGTTTAAGCCTAGCCTGGGCTATAGAGGGAGTTCTAGGCCAGCAGACCTAGGCAGAATAAGATCCTGTCTCAACAAAAAAGAAAGGGAGAGAAAGAGAGAGAGAGAGAGAGAGAGAGAGAGAGAGAGAGAGAGAGAGAGAGAGAGAGAATGAGAGAATATAATGGAACTACATATTAGGTTGAACTCTAGGAAGTTGTAATATTCAACAGGGTTACCCTACAAATACAGAGTCTGACAGTTTTAGCCGAGGCTAGGTGTGTTGGTGGTGCACACTGTAATCCCAGTGCTTAGGGGGAAGGAGCAGAACTGTTAATGGAGATTTTAGGGCAGAACCCAGGTCCTGACAGCCCAAACAAACTAGGCTCAGCCACCACCTTCAGTAAGTCAGTTAAAGAGACAAGTAACAGTGAGAAGAAGAGAAAGGAATTTATTCAGTGTGTCTATACTGGGAAGAGAGACAAATAAAGAGGTCCAGTGGGAAACCATGTCCAGTGGCCAGCCATGCCCATCTTCTAAGACACTGGTGAGAGGTGTAGGTTTAAACAGAGGGCAGAAGAGATGCACAACTAAGCAGCCTGGTCAAGGGGTTGTCCTGTCCATCATGGATCTGTCATTGTCCCTCACACAAGTTGGTCTGGAAAGGTGACAGAAGTGTGTGAAATATCTTCCTGGGGGACAAGTTCCTCCTCTGGCGGGCACAGGTCATTCAGCCTTGTGTTCCCCAAATATGGGATTTCTAGGAATTTCTAACTCTTTGCTTTCTAATGGTTCCTCTGATATGAAAACCTTCCATCTGGGAGGGAAGCTCCTTAAACACAGGATGCTAAAAGGGAGTTAAAACAGCTAGTTGTTCTACGGAAAGGAGAAACATAACCTCTTCCAGGGAAGCTCCTTAAGATCAGGAAGTCAACAACTCAAAAGTTTCAGGAAGCCCCTGAAACAGACCAGATTCGCTAGGTTCCTCTCGTCCTACATTTATATAAGCAGAATGGACTGCTCAGTGATCCTCAGACAAGCTGAGCTGCTCTGAAGGGTCACAGACCAACCGAACTACCTGAAAAGGCACTGTCCAACCTGCTGATCTGCCTTCAAGCCATGCCGTGAACTCCAGGTTTTTAGCTTTTATAAAATGTCTCCCATTCTGGGGTGGGCTTTGAGTCATTTCTGCTCCTGTAACTAACTCCTCACCCATATTTCCAGGAAGTACTCCCAATAAAACTCTTTGGTTCACCAAGTTGCACTTTGATGGCATCCACTCTTTGGTCTGGCATCAGTTTCCTATCTGGGGTGGATAGAGGTTTGCTCATGTTTCCCCAGGAATACTGTTACACAGCACTTGGGAAACACTTTCTCAATAGAACCATATGCGTCTCTCCTTAGAATACCTTCACTTCTGCCAGGAAGGTACCAGGTTGTGTGTTTGAGACCACTCTAGGCAGCAAGACCTTGTCTCAAAACAAGCAACAAAGCAAACAACAAAACACCCCAAATCAAGTTCTAATTTGTAGATAATGATTGCCCTGGTTGATTTTTGTCAGTCTGACACTTTGGAACCCAGAGAATTGTGAGTGGGTCCCGGATGATAGCTCTAAACTTTCTATACCACTGAATTTTAGTTTCACTTTGATTTGTGACTATGCTCTGATTCTTACCTCTTGGGGTAAGAAAGTGTGTGACTTACTTTTTGCTTTATAGGAGCCCACAGCTGAGAAGCTTTGGACTTGTAGAGATATTGGATATTTTAAAGGGTTTTAACTTTTAAAGACAGTGGGACTCTTAAAAAGTCATTTATGTTTTATATTGTGATATTAATATGAGATCTTGGGGTAAACAAGAAAGGCAGGGTTGTGGTTTAATGTACTGGTGTGTCAGGCTGACAAGGGGCCAGTTTGGTTTTTTTTTTTTGGGGGGGGTTTTCTCTGTAGCTTTGGAGCCTGTCCTGGAACTAGCTCTTGTAGACCAGGCTGGCCTCAAACTCACAGAGATCCACCTGCTTCTGCCTCCCAAGTGCTGGGATTAAAGGCATGCGCCACCACCGCCTGGGAAGGGGTCAGTTTTCCTGGTTGTTTGTCAACTTGATACAAGCTAAAGTTATGTGGGAAGAGGGAATTTCAGTTGAGAAAATCCCTACATCAGATCAGTTTCCAGACAAATCTCTGGGGGCATTTTCTTTTTTTATGATTGATGTGGGATGGGTCAGCTCACTAGGAGTGGTGCCGCCACTCTGGAGAAGGTCTTGAGTTAAGAAACGTAAGAAAGCAGGCTGAGCAATCCAGAAGAGAAGCCAGTAAGTAGTGTTCTTCCATTATATCTGATTCAATTCCTGCCTTCAGGTTCCTGCCTGAATTCCTTGAATTCCTACCCTGTCTTCCTTTAGGGGTGAACTAACTGTACACTCTAAGTGAAATAAACCCTTTCTTCCCAAGTTGTTTTTGGTCATAGTGTTTTATTACAGCAGCAAAATCTAAGACATAGTTTATGGTTTCCTCAAAGTTCTTATATTTGAAGTTAACCGTCAATGCAACAACGTTGGCTAGTGGAGCCTTTGAGAGACAATTAGATGGAGGTCTGAAGAGATGACTTAGTTGTTAAGAGTGCTTCTTGCTCTTCTAGAAGAACTGAGTTCAGTTCCCAGCACCTAGGCCTGGTGGTTTACAACCACCTGTAAATTAGCTCCAGGGGATTTGACTTTCTCTTCTGCACTCCTCTGGCATATATTATCACACATGAACACGTACATACATACATACATTCATACACACACATACATACATACACACATATTTTGTCATAGAAATACATAATGGACTAATACAAATATTTATGAACTCTAAATTGCTAGTTTTTTGTTCAAACAATACAACAATAGCAACAAAAATCCTGTTCCATTTTCTTTGCAGGCAGCAAAGGAGCCTGAAAGTCACGAATATACAGTACCTGGAGTACCTTTTTCTCTCATAGTCATTGGCAGACACCTATGGAGACCCTGTCTTGAATCTCTAGCTAACAGCCTTACAGATGCATAGCCATGCTGCCTGTCTCTGGTGCTGGGCTCTGAACTCTCCGCTGAGCTCCAGTCATGCTGTGGGCTCTCTGTCTGTCTGTTCCTGGCTTTAATAACTCATCTAATAAATTTATAGCACCAGCAGTCTGTCCCAGTGTCCTTTTCAGACACCCACCTAGGACCTTTCATAACGGTGTCTATGATTTGGATGGGGTTTCACTGAAGTGGATTGTACTTTGGGGATTTCTCTTCCTTCATTTACTATGGTCTCTCCACACTGTTATTTGGTAACTCTCTCAATTCTTTGGGATACCTGTTATGTCTGTACCTGGTAAAACCAAATGTAGCCATGAAATAATCCTTTTGTATACTGTGTAAATATATGTCATGTGTACACTGTGAATGTGTCACTCTCATTGGTTGACAAATAAAGTTGCTTTGGCCTATGGCAAGGGAGGATAGAATCAGGTGGGAAATCTAAGCAGAGATACAGACAACGTAGGGAAGAGTCTGGAGAGACACCATCCAATCACCCAAGGAACAACATGCCAGGAGACTGGTAATGCCATGGCCATGTGACAATACTTAGATTAATAGAAATGGGTTGATTTAAATGTAAGAGGTAGCTAGTAATAAGCCTGAGCCACTAGCCAAACATTTATAATTAACATTAAGCCTCTGAGTGGTTATTTGGAAACTGGCAGAAGGGAGAGAAAAGCTGAGTTACAAATGGCATACCAACAAGGGACTCTCAAATTTACACAAGACCTGAGAAAGCTTTAAAAAAGGGTTCTAGAACACATAAATGGAGCCAAAACAGCTTCATTGTTCATGTCTCTCATTGTGGGTCCACAGCACAGAATTGTATCCCCTGGCTGCAGCATGGTGGATTGCTGAGGTCTCTCATAGCCACAGTAGAAGAGACTCCTCCCAGACACTGCCTGTGGGTTTAAGAGCACATCAGTGCTGCATGGCAGGTTCTAAAGCCTCTTCCATGGGCCACTGTAAAGAAGCTTCTCCCAGCTCCTGTCTATGGGAGGTAAACGTGACACTCATTGGTACCTTCAGCACACTGGAAAGCCTAGTGGGGTGGAGCCAACAGCCAAAGTTGCTGCTTTGGTCCTAGCCATGACCATCTAGCAGTTTAAAGCAGTGCTCAGAAAGGGATTATGGATACACAATAAAGACAGATTGAGACAGAAAGAAACCTCTAAATAGGTCACAGTGTATTTAAAAAATGTACGTAGGTTTGGGAGAGAGAGGAAAAAGGATACAGACAGTCATAGATTAAAAGAATAATCTAAAGATAAAAAATAAAGTCTTTGAAAAAGGGATTGAGTAATGAATTATAATAAGCCATGTAAAGATGGAAAATACACAGAATCCAGATTATATAAATTATTGTGTTTTCTTTGAAATTTTTGACTGTTAATGAGCTAACTGCTGAGAGACATTTGATTGTGGAGGCTACAAAGTTAAACCAACATATATATTTTAAAGTTGTCTTGACTTTGACATTTGGGTCTGAGGATATGTTGCTTTGGAAAAGAGGTTCTGCTTCTGTTTCCATAGAATATGAGAAGCTGTGGATTCCTTCCAGGTTAATATGGTTTGATTGAGCAAGAACCCCTGAAAAGTCTCCGATGGAAATGATGACCAGGTGATCCAACATCCACCAGCTTCCAGGCTGCTGGTTGAGATGGACCAACTGCACAAAATACCACTATTCTAAATTTTGACCACAATTCTAAATTTTCTCAGGGTTCCTCTAAGATTAACAGCCCCCCAAAATCATCAGGAAGTAGTCTAGAACTATGCCCAAATTCCCAGAACATTATTTATGAATATTTGTTTTCATTTAAGGGGGTTAATTATAAATTGTTATTTGTCACAGTCAATCTCTTTCTAAAAGAAGAGAAGGGGATATGATATAAAAATGGAAAAAAGGATAGATTATTAAATCTACCTTAATCTCGAAAACAACTGTTAATCTCAAGATATTTTACATTGGTATGGATTTTGGTTTATTGGTATAAATTTAAAGTCAATTTTGTTATACTGTATGTATATTTCTACTCATTTAAGGTATTATGTTTATGCATCTCATTTAAAAATAATATATAATTTAAAGATACAGATTAATAATAATAGTTTAAAGTATAGTTTTAATTATAAAATAATAATAGTTTAAAATAATAATGTAAAAATACAGATTAATAATAATAGTCATCTATAATAGTCAAATTTATAGTCATATAAAGTTAGGATTTTTAGGTATACAAGGATATATTTCAATTAGATAGGTAATCTTCAAAAACTTCAAAGACCTATAGACTATGGCATTTAAAATGTTTTAAGAACTTAGACTTGGGCTGGAGAGATGGCTCAGTGGTTAAGAGCATTGCTTGCTCTTCCAAAGGTCCTGAGTTCAATTCTCAGCAATCACATGATGGCTCAAAACCATCTGTAATGGGGTCTGGTGCCCTCTTCTGGCCTGCAGGCATACACACAGACAGAATATTGTGTACATAATAAATAAATAAATGTTTAAAAAATTAAAAAAAAAGAACTTAGACTTGTCTTGACAGTGGGACATGTCTGCTCCTGGCAGCACCAATTACTTCAAAGAGGGTGGTAGGCATTGAAGAACTTCCATATGGAGCTTGCTTTCAATGTGGCAAGGCTAGTTGCTTGGGCAAGAAACTGCTTTTGCTTGGACTGCTTGACAGTATGCTGAATAAACTGGACATTCAGGACCCACAGGAAAGTGACTTCTGAATATTGCCCAAACAAGGCATAATGGTTCTTCAGGGTTCCTGCTTCACAGAAGACATAGAGGATAATGACCAACAAACTTTGCCAATATAGGTGGGACAGTCTTTCAAATTTCCTGCTTTATTAAAAGTCTGCCAGATACTATGGACCTGTAGGCTGAAGATGGATGCCCCAATGGTCCAAAAAAACTTTGGGTGACTGTCCAGGCAGCCAGATGTCTCTGTCATTTCTAGAGTTTTGGAAGTTGCTTGCAATGCACTTCCTGGTAACTCAGGTAATATTATATCCTTCTGGGGTCTTTGATGGAGTTGAAGAATAGATAATTACAATTGTTTTCCTTAGTTATGATAAAAGATAAATTACACATGAAATTTTAGACTCACAAAGATAGGATAGATGATAGAGTATTTTCTTTAATTTTGCCAAATATAAATAGACTAAATATTATAAGTGTAATTCTTACTTGATGGCTGTTTTGATATATGTAATTTTGATATGTTAAAGTAAAAACTTTCCTTTTTGATTAGATGGAAAGAAGGAAATGCTGTGGGAAGATCTGTCTGTATACTGTGGTAAAGGCCTCAGATTAGCTACTCTTGTTTGGCTCTTCAGTTAGACATTAAACAAAGGCCACTGCTGGCCCAAATTCAAAACTAACTAACTTACTTTCTTTCTTTCTTTCTTTCTTTCTTTCTTTCTTTCTTTCTTTCTTTCTTTCTTTCTTTCTTTCCTCCTCTCCCCTCTCCTCCCCTCCCCTTCTTTCCTTCCTTCCTTCCTTCCTTCCTTCCTTCCTTCCTTCCTTCCTTCCTTCCTTCCTTCTTTTCTTTTTTGTTGTTAGACAAGGTTTCTCTGTGTTGCCCTGGCTGTCCTGGAACTTACCCTGAAGACCAGGCTGGAGACCCAGCAGAATAGGAGCTCTGTCTCCCAAGTGCTAGCATTAAAGACTTTTGCCATCACACGTGGCTCGACAAATTCGGAACTTCTAATTTTAAAATCTAAATTGATTTAGATAACTTCATAAGCTGGAATGAAAAATTATCTGAGGCCTCTGCCCCCACATAACCCCCAGCTCATCTTAATCCTCATTCAGGCCCTCATCTCCCACTTACAGCCACCCCCAAAGCCCAATCTTAACTCCCATCCCCCTTCTCCTCAAAGCTCCCCCAGCCTGTAACCTTAAGTCAAAATAAGGTCCAAACCAGGACAGCCTGTGAAACAGGGCTAATAATGGCTGCAGGAGGCAAGAGCAGGAACGCAATGTGTGCAAAAAATAGAGCAGCCCCTCCCACTTTTGTAGCTCCTCACCCCTCAGCCCCCCTGGCATTGCATCCTGGTTGCCTTGCCAATCAGCAAGTCCAGGACTCCAAGTCAGAAAAGCCGCAGGGTGAGGGTAAATTTTCCTATGCAAGGCAAGTTGTGTTGTTGTTTGTTTGCTTTTCTGTGCAGTAGAATCCCTTGCCCGTGAAACTTTGACGGGAAGCCTGAGGTAGACACTACACTGGGTTCTAATGCCCGCCATTTCTACTGGGTCTCCAAGCCTCCCTCCCCTGAGGTAGGACAGTCTTTCTATCATCGAACCTTGGGTCTGACTTTGTTTCTGCCCCACCAAGCCTGGGTATTCTCACTTGGATTTTTGTAGCTTCCTTTTTGATGGCCTCTAGGTTACAGAAACGTATATAGTGGGAACTGGATGTCTTCATAAGAGGAAAAACACTGGTTAAGCTCTTCTGAAGGTTGTCTGCCCTCATTTGCAGTCACATGAAAACTGCTTTTGATTCAAAAAGGACCCTCTAAAATCTCTGAATAATAGCCCCAGCTGAGCCTGCTTAAAATAATCACAGCTGTGCTTGCTAGATGTTAATACTCCCTCCAGGAAGGAGGAGCCTAAGCAAGGTCATTAGACCTCACTCCCACGTCCAGTCATTCCCTAGCTGGTTGTGTGCAGTGAGACCCCAATTGTATGAGATCTCAAGGTTCTCCGGAAAAACTGAGGTGCACAGGCTAAAATCTGAAAATGGGAAGGAAGTCCACCTATGCCTATGCAGCAAGGAAAAAGCTGTTATATATGTAGGGTCCACGGAAACACTGAAGAAAACCCCAGACTCAGATAGGATGTAACAGCAAAGAGTGTTTATTATACCAGCATGCGGTCATTCACCTGTCTAAAATGGGAATGACCCTGAAATGAGCATGTAGGCTCCCTTCAAGCACAGCTGAGAGGAGTTTCAGGGACAGTTAATGTTAGTATTCGGGCATCTGTACTGGCCTGACCTTGGGGTGTGCATCTTTAACTGTAGCCACTAAGAGCACCTCCTGTGCACATTCACTACGTTCCCTTTTAAAAGGGCCCTGCCCATCTCCCATCTCTTTTTCTCTCTGTCTCCACCTGTCTTTCTCCCCTCCTCTCCTCTCCTCTCCTCTCCTCTCCTCTCCTCTCCTCTCCTCTCCTCTCCTCTCCTCTCCTTGTCTCTTCTCTTTTGCCACTCTTGTCCCCAGAGGCCGGTCTTCCCTCTCCCCTCTCCCCTTTTCCCATTCTCTTTCCCCCAATAAAAAGCCCCTCCACCTGAGCTCTGTCCCACGGTATTTTTCTCTCTTGGGCCACTTTTCCCCCCCTAAATTACAACAGTTAGGTCATCTCAGATATGATTGGTTAAACAAGCTATTTTAGTATCTTTTTAATTGGCTGAGGTTTAGCCTTATCATTTTTGGACACATCTGCACAAGCTTGGGCAAGTCCGGATGTGGCTCGGAAGGGGGCTGCTGTGTTTGCCCTTGAGACAATGTGAAGCTGACTTAGGCCCTCTGTCTTTCTTCTCTTCCTCCCTGAATGTAAGGGCCTGGTAGGTAAATGGCCCTTTGTTGGAAAAGATGCCTGTTTTGCCCTTCTCAGAGAGCTGCAACTTAAATTCAGTTGTAGAAAGCAAAGAGTTTAACTCCTTCAGTATATACGGAGCGAAGGCCCCAGATATTGCCTAACGTCTCCCCTTACAACAAAGGATGGATTTATCTGTTGCTGTTGTTTCTTAGGGTATTTAAAAGTTTTTGATGAGGAGAGGTTTATATACAAAAGCTTGAGTAGCTAAATGTAATTGCAGATGTCTAGCTCTCCAAATACTTCTTCTATTTGGTTTTGTTTACAAAAATGTTCCACTGTTCAAGATCATGATTGTCTTTGAAGCCCTTGGTAGACTGGCCACGGCTCACCAGGTAGGGTATCCATGATCTCCCTATCCAAAGACTCTTCACAGTTACAGGACATTTTGAGAGATGCCTCATAGTCCCCTAGTTGAAGGTCAAGGGGCAAAATACTGTTCCTTAAAAAATAATCCTTCTGACTACATCCGCATTTGTCTCCAAATATGGTTACTGAACACCCAGAAGGTCAGTTACACCAGTCTGTGCCTTTTAACTACCCATGCTGTATTTAGAAAAAGCTTAGGCTAAAACCAAAATGCTTTTAAGTACACTTTGATGAGACATATATTTTCGTTCTTTTAAGCCAGTTCTTATAATTGTGTATTAAAAAGAGATCATTGATTTACACCAATAATTGACACCATTAATTTAAACAGAGTTGGCATCAATGAGTTGAACTTTAACCTTAGCCATTTTAATATCATTAAAGTTTCATCTTTTATGTACATAGTTCTCAAGTTTTATTTTCATTATGTAATTTCTCAGATCTTTGTAAATTTCTTAAGCTTTCCAGCTTTCTCTTCTATTCTAGAAAAATGTCTAGCCAATGCAATCTTCATATATTAGTCCTTTTCTTACTAAAACTATTTCATTTTTGCATTCTCCCAACATTTTATTCTACTTGTTGGTTTTCTTAAGACCACAAGACATAGAAACAGTAAGAAATAAATTCACCATATGCCGTGAGAAATTCCTCTCTGGAGGGGAACTAAGCAATGTCTGTCCCCTTCTCAGAAGGTCCCAATGACAAACCAAAGTTTGATTTTACTATTTTACTGAAGTTCAGCTGGGGAACCCGTGAATTTATGGGGATGATGGTGAGCAGACAGAGACAGGAGTGTGGCTGATCTCAAAGCAGCCACACCAGGGGTCCTCACCCTGTGTGCATAAAGGCTTCCCCGTCACTGCATAGGTAGAGCCCCTCTCCCTGGTCTTCCACAGTCTATATATTCCAGCTCTTTTCTAAGGCCTCAATTAGAAAAGAATTGCAGACAACTGACTGGGAGGAGTGGCAGGAAGCTCAGTGAGGGTCCAGTGACTCTCCCGACCCCTCCTATGAACAAGAACAAGCCGCTGTGATCTTCTATGAGCAGACATGGTGGTCTTTTGAAGATGGCAGATTTTTGGCTTAGTGGCCAATACCATGCAGCACTACCTTATAAAACAAAGCTGAACTGAAATTACATACAGAGGATAATATAATAAATCAATGTTACCTGTGTGATACCGGTAAACTATGAGACATTGTTAAGCTCATAGCTGTAAGGAAAATGTTATGGGAAACGCAAGACAGTCAAATCCATTTTGTGCTTTGTACAGCCCAGAGAATGACCTACCACAGCCATGTTTTCGGTTGAATGAGTGTAGGTAGCCGATGGAGAGAAACGGTAATGCACAGGAAAGTGCCATCAAATTAATGCTACAAGATACAGCAGCACTCAGCAAAGGATGCCCAGGTAAAACTATGATGCTGGAATTATTATTGTGTTTTTATTTTATTAGGCAGAATGTCTTCTCTCTCCTCCCATGGACTGACTGTCAATAGGCTCTTATTTTGTTATGATTCTGTTTCAGTGCCTGCCTTCTACAGAAGATGGAACACGGTAAACCATAAAATCTCAAAGAACTTGGAAAGGGGCGATGCCAGCCTATTTCCCCTAAGCTTGAAAGTTGGTCATGGTAACTAGAAACTCAAAACCAAAGCTAGGGTATCTGGAGTCAATGGGGGCAGAAAGGAATCTCGAGAAGGGCAAGAATAGTCTATATCAGATAGAGCAAAGCAGGTTTGGAGGTACCAGACAGCAAGAGTGGGCATTGAGACCTGGCTGAGCTCACATTTCCCACCCCCTGCCCAGGCAGGCTGACTCCTCTTTGCCTCCAGTTGTTTCTGCTTCTTATGGCAACAGCTCCTCTAGCACCTGGCAATCTATCCTTTGGATCCCACCAGGTCTATCCATCTCAGTGTTAACTCCCATAGGTGCTGTGGGATAATGGTCTTGTACCCTGTAAAGATTTGTCATTGCAATAAAACACTGATTGGCCAGTAACCATGCAGGAAGTATAGGTGGGGTGACCAGACTAGGAGAATTCTGGGAAGAGGAAAGACTCAGTATGCAGTCACCAGCCAGATGCAGAGGAATCAAGATGAAAATGCCTCACTGAGAGTAAGGTACCAAGCCATGTGGCTAAACATAGAAAAGAATTAATATAAACCTCTGTGTGTTTTGTTGGGACAGAATGGCTGTGGGATTGGGCAGGACAGAAACTTCCATCTACACATGGGTAACTGGCTAGTGCTGGAAGAACATGGCTGGGAATAGTCTAAGTTCCCTTTAGAAACCAGTAAATATATCATGCAAAATAATATGTCAAAAATCCCCCCCCAACACCATGGGAGTCTCTGGTAGCACCTCCTTAGTTTAATATAGAAAATGCAACAATCTTATTACATGGTACTAGAGCCCATGTAGGAGTCTTCTTTGGGTCTTTCACTTCCATGATCCCATTAAGCATCTGGGAAAGTGAAAGCTCAAAAGGAGAAAAATGTGGGGATATGGGACTGAATGCCTATTATGTAACAAACCTGGAGGGGAGGTAATCCTCTGAGGGCTCAGTGGTAGTGGGAAGTCTTAGGGTATCCCAATCTTGGCTCTTGCCACATGGCTTCATAAACAAAATTATCATTGAAGTTTCATGGTCCTTGCTGTTTGATGTTGTCAGAAGTCAAGATGGCAATAAACCACGGGGTTGCTTTTTTGCCTATGGTGAGCTCAGCTCCATGATAAAATGAATCCAACTCCCCATCAGAGGACAAGTCCTGGAGGGACCCATGTATCTCATAGATTAAATTTAGACAGTCATGTAAACGAAGACTGCACTTTTGTTTCCTGGCTCCCCAGACCCGAATAATCACACAAAAACTATATTAATTACAACACCATTTGACCAATGGCTCAGGCATATTCCTAGTTAGCTCTAATATCTTGGATTAACCCATTTCTATTAATCTGTATGTCACCATGAGGCTGTGACTTTCTGGTAAGGTTCTGGCTTTTTCTCCCTTAGCAGCTACATGCCTGATTCTGCCTTATTTCCTCCTATATCTCTGCTTGGGTTTCCCACCTTGCTATATTCTACCCTGCAATAGGCCAAAGCAGATACTTTATTAACTAATGGTAATAAAACATATTCACAGCATACAGAGGGGAATCTCATGTCATGGTCACTCTCTTTATTAGTTCAAATGAGCATTCAAGCTAAAGTAACAAAGATATAACAGAATAAATTACCCTCAGATCTATAGACCCAAAATAGCAAAATAAAGAAACAGGAAGGAATTTCCTGTCCCAATTCCAGGAAGGGGAACTTATATGTACTACCCTAAGTTGTACCTGTGAATAACAAGAACTGTCACCTGGATTTTGTTTTAATCTCCCTTTGGCTCCAAGGTACAAGTTGTTGCTAGGGAAGGAACCCATGAAGGTGGTGGAAGGAAAGGGGAGGTGTGTCCAGTTCCCAGGGGTGAGCCTGCACACTCTGGGGTACATGGAGAAACTGGAAAGAGACGGTAACCTTGGTGCATTTTGTCCCACTCAGGCATGGTGTTGGCTGAGATCACACAGATCTGTGACTCCTCCAGCAATTTAGTCTGCAAGAAACCAGCTAGTTAAAAATAGTTAATCCTGACTTAAAACCTTAGCAGCCTTGTGGGCTGTAGTGATGTTTCAATTGTATTTTAACAAATAAAGACTGCCTGAAGATCTGAGAGTAGAACAATCCCGCTGCTCAGCATTACAGACCAGGTTATGGTGACACACACCTTTAATCCCAGGAGCCACACTAGTTGCCATAGAAACCGGGCGGTGCATGCCTTTAATCTCAGCCCTAGATAGGATTATAAAATGGGAGGAAACAGCTTTCAACACACAGTCTCATTCTGAGATTCCGGGAGGCAGAATCGCCATTTCAGACTGAGGTTGAGGTAAGAGCCAGTGGCTGACTGTTTTGCTCTTTGGATCTTTAGGATGAACCCCAATTTCTGACCCTGAGTTTTTATTAATGCTTTATTTAATGTGCTTCAGTGTGGTGCTTTACCCATTTAGAAAAGCAAATGCTTGAGCAACATCAATGGATATCTGTTCTTTAATTTTCCAAACCTGAATCAAAGTCTCCCGGATGTGGGAGCCAGGTTAAAGGAAAGAAGGGAGAATCCTAGCCCAGGGGGAAAGAAGATTTAAGGAGTTAAGCAGGCTGTGGAGGTCTCCTGTTTTGTTCAAGCTCTCCATATTTGGGGTAGGGAGGTGTATATGGAACAGGGCCAACCAAAGGTGTTAGTCCCCACCTCAAGGTGGTTTAAATGAGAACAGCCCCAGTTAGTGGAAGTGTTTGGAAAGGATTAGGAGGTGTGGCATTGTTGGAAATGTGTCACTGGGGTGTTCTCTGAGGTTTCAAAAGTTCAGGCCAGACCCAGTATCTATCTTCCTGATGCCTATAGATCAGGATGTGAGCTCTCAGATACTTCTCCAGCAGCATGACTGCCTGTCTGCTGCCATGCTCCTGGCCATGATAATGGACTAACCCTCTGAAACTGAGAGTGGGCACCCAGCTAAATGCCTTCCTTCTGATGGTGCTTTCTCATAGCAATACAACAGTAGCTAAGACACCCTCTGTCTGGGGGAATTTGTTTCATTTCTGTATTTTTTGTTGAGGTTTGTTGATGAACCTCAACAAAAAATACCTCTTGCCAGGGTAGGGGCATGGGGTTTTTGAAATATTAGGAAAGAATATGAAGACGTATGAAAAATAATAAGAACAGAAACCATAGAATAATACCAGGAGGGCATTCCAGTGATTACTGAAAATCCACTCGGGTTATTTTTCAATAGCTTTCATACCCAATGTAAACAGGGGGTGGCGGGGAGAAGGTAACAAAAGACTTCATTAACATGATACAAAGGACAACTCAGTCAATCACTTTAACACTCTGAGACATTAAATCATTAGCATTCTGTTGTCGAGGTAGCACTGCTGTTCTAGGTCACATATCCTGAAGGCCACCCCTTCCCAGGTGACCTCATAGTTACAAAAGAAGGAGCCAAAGTACATTTGCATATCCTGACCACCTGTCGGGATGGCATGGACCTACTCAAATGAGCTATTTTAGTGTTAAAAGAATCAAGCAATCACATCCTGAACATGCAACTATGCTTGCCGCTCATTTGAGCAACCTCCAAACTCTGACCATCAGACAAGGTGGAAATAGGCTCACATTTTTGGGCCTCCACAAATTTTTTCCTAGAACTTGATTTGGCCTGATTATTCCCATCCTGGTCTTTAGAACCCACCCATCCCAAGGAAGAGATTTCTTGCATCTAAATGGAGAATCATTTAGAGTCCCTTAGATATGATCTTTCACTCATTTATTTTCAAAAATCCCTCTGTGGGAGGGATTCTAACTGCCAACGAGTCCTTTCCCGGACCTGTGCAGAGAATTTTCTTGGTCACTGCAGTTCTTTGTCCCATACTGCTAAGAAACTTTCTGTACTTGAATCTTTACTGACTCAACAGAGTATAGCTTCACTTGTGACCCTGGGAACCATTGCAACATGGTAGGAGATGTGTCTCTCTCAAGGGAAGGTTCTGAACATTCTTCCAGATGGGTGTCAAATCCTGAATGAGCCCATAAATTGTGGAAACAAACAAAGAATAGTCTCAGTGCTGCACAAAGGAATGTAGGAACAGAACAAAAGTAACTTGGCAAGGCACTTCTTTTTTAAAAAAGACATACAAAATCTCAAACTAGACTAACACACACACTGTAATGATCTGTCTCTTTAAGAGACAAGCCACACCCACTCCCTCCCCCATCCGCTGAGGCAGGCAGGTCTTCCTTCCTGCTTGCAGCCTTAGTCTCTCTCTCTCTTCTCTCTCTCTCTCTCTCTCTCTCTCTCTCTCTCTCTCTCTCTCTCTCCCTGCCTCTCTGTTCTTCTCCCCTTCCCCCTTCCCTTCCATAACCACTAAATAAATACCCAACCTCACTCTGCATGGCATACCTCCCATCTGTTTCTCACCTGCCCCCATGTGACTTGCCACCTTCAGAGAGCTGCCGTGTGGTCTCGTTCCCCACTTCCCACTGCCTGCTGCCTCCGGGGATCCTGCAGCAAGCTACTTGGGGATCCACAACATTTTTAATTAATCCATTGCACACACCACTAGGGTTTTAGTCTAATTCATGTGTTGGTCGTGTATTTTCCCTGTCTGCTGGGATCTGACCTCACAGTTTTCCCAGATTGGCAAGTTTCAGAAGATCTGTTGCAAAATTGGGAAAGTGATTGGCTTTTTTTTTTAAATTTATTTATTATGTATACAACATTCCTTCCATGTACACCTGCACACCAGAAGGGGGCACCAGATCTCATTACAGATAGCTGTGAGCCACCATGTGGTTGCTGGGAATTGAACTCAGGACCTCTGGAAGAACAGCCAGTGCTCTTAACCACTGAGCCATCTCACCAGCCCCCCCTTTTTTTTAAACAAAAGTGTAGCAGGCTTTCTTTGGGCCACCAACTAACTCCCAAGTAAAGATGCAGAGACTTAACATTAGTTAAGAATGCTTGGCCTTATTTTATGCTTGTTCTACTAGCTCTTAAACTTAGTTTAACCTATTTCTCTTTATCCACATTTTGCCTTGGTACTTTTTATCTTTCTTTCATTCTGTGTGTCCTACTCCATGTCTGTCTGTCTGGTTAGCCCTAGGTGTCTCCCTTTCTTTCTCACCCATCTCTTTTCTCTTCTGTTCTCTCTCTCTCATCTAGATTCCTCCTCCTACTTATTCTGTCTGCAGCCCTGCCTATCCCTCTTCTGCCTAGCCATTGGCTGCTTATTGGCTTTTTATTAGACCAGTCAGATGCCTTAGGCAGGCAAGACAAAACAGCAACACATCTTTACGTAAACAAATGCAGCATAAACAAATGTAACACACTTTTACATAGTTAAAATAATATTTCTGAAACTTAAACAAATGTAACACATCTTTACATAATTAAAGTAATATTCCACAATACAAAAGTTTTCCGAGGTAGGGGAGATGAAAAGCTTTACACAGTGGGAAAGATTTGTGGAATGCTGGCCCTTAGTGGGCAAACTTCCTTTGATAGAAAAAACCCAAATATTTCTCACACACCTCATCAAGTGTTTGGTCATCACCAGTGTGAAGAGGGGGCAGCTATTACCCCTCTAAGTGTCCTTGGATGTTCCTTGGATGAGAATTATATGGCTTTTAATCCCTAGTGGAAGAAGACTGTTTTGAGTCTAAATTCACTTATTTTGGCCTTGTCAATGCAAAAACACAACTTTTATGGCAAAGGATATAAGAGAGAATTTATTCTGGAGCCAAACATAAGTAACCCAGAGAAAGCTTTCTATAAATTTCATGTCTTAACTTGCTAACAGTCTCATGAAGTTTTTGTGGTAGCAGAACAAAGAATAAATCAAGACACTTTTCAGGTACATTGGTGGGAGCATCAGGCAGGCGGTTCCTAGAAGAGTGGGGGAATCTCTGCTGCAGGTGTCAGGTGGAGTCTGGTCACTGTCTTCACCTTTTGCTTGGTGAAAGCTCCAGGTTAGGGCTAGGGTGTACTGTACATTCCCAATAATTTACTTCATAGCCACAAAGATGTTAATTCACATATAGAGAAGAGCAATAAATTAAAGGAGCTGGTTAGCTGGCCGAAGACAATGGGGCTGGAGAGATGGCTCAGCAGTTATAGGATTGCCCCAAGGTCACTTGGCTCTGGACTCGCAACACTTCAACTTCTCCTTGATCACGGAAGCTCTAATTAGTGAATCAGCATTGCAGTAGGTCCTGTAGACAATGTGGTTCCTTCCAGAAACTTTTATTCTCTTTCTATCCTGAATAGTTTTATGTCAGCTTGACACAAACTGGAGTTATCTGAAAGGAGGGACCCTCAATTGAGAAAATGTCCTTATAAGATTCGACTGTACGGTATTTTCTTAATTAGTGATCAATAGGAGAAGGCTCAGCCCATTATGGATGATGCCATCCATGTTCTATAAGAAATTTATAGAACCTAAGTTCTATAAGAAATCAGGCTGAGCAATCCGGGAACAAGTTAATAAGCAGCACCCTTCCATCCATAGCTTCTGCATCAGTTCCTGCCTCCAGGTTCCTGCCCTGTTTTGAGTTCCTATCCTGACTGCCTTCAATGAAGAGATGTGGAAGAAGCTATATAAACCCTTTCTTCTCCAATCTGCCTTTTGGCCAAGGTGTTTCATCACAGCAATAGAAACCCTAACTAGGACACAACCTTAATGTTATAGAATGCCAACTTCTTTCTCAAGGGAGAGCAAGCAGATAGAGTTCCTTTATCTAAGCTGTTAGCCTTATAAAAAGCAGAAGAGCTGCAGGAAATATCTTTAGGAAACAAGAAAATAAAATACATAGATCTCCTTAAAGATCTCAGGTTGAGAGATGTATAGAAGCAGCCATTCCTAATGTATTTTGTATCTAGAATGTACTGCTTTTGGAGTGATTTTCCCATTCTTGGGGGCAAGAGTGTGGCTTAGAACATCAAGTCTTATGATCATGTCTCCCCAGAAAAGCAGTCTACAATTCTCTCTAACACAGAATGGGGCTATGGATGAGTCTATGGTATTTCTGTACTTTTAAATTTAAAAATTATGTTTATGAGTGTTTTTTGCCTGCACATATATATTTTATATATATATGTACACACACACACACACACACACACACACACACACACACACACACACACACACGAAAAGATTTGTGGAATGCTGGCCCTTAGTTGGCAAACTTCCTTTGACAAAAAAAAAGACCAAATATTTCTCACAAACCTCATCAAGTGTTTGTGAAGGCCAGAAGAGGGCATGGGATCCCCTGGAACTGGAGTTAGAGACAGTTGTGATCCACTGTGTGGGTCCTGGGAATTGAACCTGGTCCTTTGGAAGAGCAGCCAGTACTAATCCTTGAGCCATCTCTCCAGTCCTGGGGTGGGGGTCACGTGGATTTTTATCTTAAGTGCCAATGGCACTCATCAAATACTCCGTGGGCCTCTGTCCCAAAACAAAACAAAATCAGAGAAACCAAGGGAACATGTAAGCTATCTTAGGAGGACAGATCAGCAAATGCCGGTAAGGGGAATTTACCAAGAGTGCTTCAGAAAGGATCCCAGTGTGAGCACACACAAATGTCACTGGTGAAGGGACAGAGATTCAGGTTACACTTCCACCTCACTAGCCTCAGGAACCCCTAGACTTTTAGAAACCTCAACTCAGGTCAAACCCAGATTTGTGACTTCAACGATGAACAGGATTTAAGGACCGACTAGTCAGCAGAGCGAAGCGTAAGTGCAAACTGTACTAAAGACATCCTAACGCGGGCTGAAGTCGGAGGGCCGAGAGACAGAGAGGCACTCAGAAGAGAGTAGGACACTCCCATGGGGGGGTGCGTTTCAGGAAAGCGGGGAACAAGGCAAGAAATGAGTTATTTGCGCTTCCGTCAGAGCTACTCTCTGCTGGCTCTTAGGTTCTCGTCTCTGAAGTCTGCACAGAAACTGTCAGGTCCCAAAGGAACTCAGGACAAATGGCTAACCGTGGTACCTATTACCATAGCAAAGTGTCTGCTTGGCCTCAGCTCTCTGAGTACCTGAGGCTCCTCTCAGCAATCCTCACCCTAGATCTCACCCCAGACCTCTCCAGTCCATGGGCTTCCCTTCCCTTCCCCCAGCTTCTCTTTCCTATAAAACCCTGCCATTTGGGCCACAGGCTCTCTTGGTTCCCTTGAGTTTTTCTTGTCCTTCTTGGCTCTCTCTCCCCCTTTCTCTCTCACCCCCACCTCTCAGGGCCAAGATCAGTCTATGTTTAGTCTACTATGTCTTCTCCCTGCTCTGTACTCTTCCAGATGCCTCTGACTGTTCTCTTTCTCAATCTACAATAAAAACATTCTTTCGACCACACCTTGGAGTGGCCATGTCCTCACTGTCACTCAGAAACCTCTCTGCCTTTCTTTCTCTTTCAGTAAAGGACACATGTGATGTGGTTCTGGGGATGCTTTGGATGGAGTTATAATCTGAAAAGGTGAAACAAAAAGCCACTAGGTTTGCACAGAGGTCAGTAAATGTCCTTTCCCTGTAATGGGCTTTCTGGTGAGAGTCAGAAAATTGTAGGGTTATGGCGGGACTTGGAGACAGAGCTAAATAGCTGGTGATCATGCTGGAATTCTTGGTTCTGTGCCGACAAAGGTGTCAACTGGGTTCCAGAGTGAGGCAGCTCCTTTGTTACTCACTTCCCCATGCTTTTTTATACTGCCTTAGTAGTGGGTATTGAAGATATAGAGACAAGATTATCAAATAAAGTAATGAATGGAGCAGCAATAGTCAGTCACCAAAGAAAAGTTTGACCTATGATTGCTTTCAGAAAATTCAGTTTATTAGGAGATAGGCCTTGAAACCATGATCAGGCCTTAAGGTGGAAGGGAGGGTACTGGATAGAAAAAGGTTCAAACATAGGGATCTTAAAGGGAGGAGAAGCTTCTCTTTAAAGCTTGGAGGAGCTTCTTTAAGACTGAGAATGAGGCCAGGAAGTGATGATGCATGCATTTAATCCCAGCACTCAGGAGGCAGAGGCAGGTGAATTGTGAGTTCGAGGCCAGCCTGATTTGTAGAGCAGGTACCAGGACAGCCAGAACTACACAGAGAAACCTTGTCTCGGAAAAAGAAAATGAGACTAATAAGAAGAGGATATTAGAATGTTCAGTCCCAATGGAACTTAAATACAACACCCCTCCCTGCAAGGCTCAGGGATAATTGTGGGAGAGGCACAGAAAGCGTGTAAGAGTAGAGGGATAATTGGCTGTTGTCTTTTGGACACTGGAGGGCAGCTACTCATATGAAGTCACAGCAGTGGTTGTGACAACATACACAAAACCCAAGAAAGCCCAAGCCAGGCTAAATCTCAGTGTGGAGGTGGCAGCTGGGTGTTAACAAACAATCTTTCTGTACACCGTGAGGATGTGCCTTTGCCAAGGTACCTTTGGTTGGTTTAATAAAAGACTAAATGGCCAGTAGCTAGACAGGAAGAGGTTAGGTGAGAAAGCCAAACTGAGAGGATGCTGGGAAGGGGACAGAGTCATGGGGAGTCAATAGGAGATGCAGAGGAAGCAGGAGATGAATATGCCAGGCTGAAAAAAGGTACTGCCATGTGGTACCATGTAGATAAGAAATATGGGTTAATTTAAGTTGTAAGAGTTGGTTAGTAACAAAACTAAGCTATCAGCTGAGCATTTATAATTAATAATAAGTCTCTGTGTGGTTAATTGGGGGCTGGCCAGTGGTCCCAATGAAAACTCCACCTATAAATGGTGCCTAATATCTGGGGCCATGTATATCCACAGAAAATCTTTAAAAGCTTTAAAAAAAGATTCCAAACACACTAAAAACAGAGCCAAATGCAGTTTGCTAGTCCTGCAGTCTCTTACACAGGCCACAGAACAGAAAGGCATCTCCCAGCCAGTGCCTGCAGGCTGGAGCTACCAGTGTGAGCCCTGCCAACACGCCATGAGCTAAGTCACATGGCATGTTTAAGGTTTTGTTCATGTGATCAAACAACACCTACATTCCCGGAAGATGAATTATGAATGTATGGCTCAATAAAGACAGATCCAGATGAAAGAAACCTCTAAACAGGTTACAGCGTGTTTAAAAATGGACAAAGGCTAGGGAGAGAAAGGTATAGACAGTCATAGAAAAATAGTTTTAAAATAATGACATATATATATTACTTTACTCTTTTTATATATATGAAATATATATATCCTTTTTACACACACACACATATGCATGCCATATAAAGATGAAAACTACACAGGGAGCCTGGATCCTGTATCTTACTGTATTGTTTTTAAAATTTTTGATTGCTGATGAACAAATGATGAGAGTCATGGGATTATAAAAACTGTTAAATTAAACATATTTTTAAAATGTCTTAACTTCAAAATGTAAGCTAAAAATGTATTGTGTTGAGGGAGAAGTTATACTTTTATTTCCCAGGAAATAATAAGAGGCTATGGAGTCATTCCAAGTTTATATGGATCAGGTTTGATCGGGGAGTACCCTCTGAAAATTCTGGCTACAGACATAAAGAAATAAATCTAGAAAAAATAAAAGATATATAATGTCCATTGAACCTACTCAAACATAAAACAAAAAAAAATCATCTTTGGCTAACTTGTGTACAACACACAGTCCATACTTATATTAATGCATATACATATGTTACCTTTGAAAGTTTATGTATTTTCAGAGCAAGGTAATTTATACTAATGAAATGGATGACCCAGGTGATCCAGAATCTAAGAACACCTCTGTTGAGGTTTCCTCAGAACTCTGCATCCAGAACAGCTTCAAGGCTGATGGCTGAGATGATCCGGCCTCTTAGAATACTCCAGTCAAGTCTTAACTATTATCTTGATTTTCTCAAGGTACCTCCCAAAGATTCCAGCATCCCCTGACAATAGGGAACAGGGAAAACAACACCTACATTCCCAGAAGATGAACTATGAATGTTTGGCTTTGTTGGGGGGAGTGGTTTCAAGTTGTTACTGGTCATGGTCAAGAAAATACTATTCAAAAAAAGATTAGATTTAGGAATCTCTTTATATAGAAACGATAGGGAAAATTATATATTATTGAGTCTACTTCAATCCCAAAAGGAACTGTCAATCTCAAAATATTTTACATTGGTGTGGATTTTAATTTATTGATACAAATTTGAAGTTATTTTTCTTATACTCTAGGTATAAGAAACATACTGTAGGTATGTTTCAACTCTTGTTTGGGGTATTGTGCTTATACAACTCATTTAAAATGCAATATATAATTAAGAAATACAGGTTAGTAGTTAGTCATCTATAATAATCAAACTTGTAGTCATATTAGGTATGTTTTAAAGGTTAAACAGATATATTTATATAGACAGATGATCTTCAAGCACTTCAAAGACCTACAGAATATGGCATTTATAATGTTTTAATAACATAAGGTTTTTCTTTTCAGTGAGACATGTCTGCTCTTGGCAGTGCCAATTTACTTCAGAGATGATGGCATTGAAGAAACTCTGTAGGGAATCTGCTTTCTTTATGGCAAAAGCTAACTATTCTGCAAAAAAATGGCAGTTGCCCCAATTGATGACAGTATGCTGTCCAAACTGGACCAGCAGAATGCTAAAGAAAGTGACTGCCTAACTTTGCCAAGACAAGGCAGGACAGTCCTTCAAAATTCCCTGTTTCACAAAAACATCTAACAGATTTACTAGGCCTGTAGGCCAAAGTTGAATGCTCCAACATTACAGTACAGAACTTTGGGTGACTGTCCAGGTACCCAAATGTTCCTGTAATTAGGTAACATTACACCCTTCTGGGGTCTTTAATGGAGTTAAAGACTAAATAACCAGACTTAAAGCTTTCTTTGCTTATGATAAAAGGTAAATTAGGTACAAAATTTTAGACTCACAAAGATAAGATAGATAAGAGAGTATTTTTTAAAATTTTCCAAATACAAATGGATGGATATTGTAACTGTAATTCTTACCTGATAACTGTTTTGATGTATATAACTTTACTATGTTAAAGCTAAAATCTTCCCTTTTTTAATTAGACAAAAAGGGGGAAATGTTATGGAATAATCTTTTTGTACATGGTGAAGATGTGTCTTTGCCAACATACCTTCTGATTGGCTTAGTAAGAGGCTAAATGACCAATAGCTAGACAAAAGAGGTTAGGTGGAAGAGCCAAACTGAGAGGAGGCTGGAAAGAAGAAAGGCAGCATCACAAGGAGAGGCCAGGAGACAGAAAAGGAAACAGAAGATGAACATGCCACACTCAAAAAGGTACCACCACATGGTAGAGTGTAGATAAGAAATATAGGCTAATTTAAGTTGAAAGAGCTTATTAGTAATAAGCCTAAGCTATTAGCTGAGCATTTATAATTATAATAAGTCTGTGTGTGTGTGTGTGTGTGTGTGTGTGTGTGTGTGTGTGTGTGTGTGTGTTTTGGGTGCTGGCTTGTGGTCCCAATGAAAAACTATGCCTACAGTCTGACACCAAATTCCATCCCTAGACATGAAGCTATTGGTAGTCATTAGATGCTAGGAGAGGAAGAGTTGGCTTTCATTGACAGTGTTGCTCCTGGAAAGTCAGCCATGCTCCAGAAAACTACACATCCAAGAATATTTGGACAACATAAATTAGTCTAAAGAGTTGAATTATGGCTGGAATTAACATTCTCTTTTTTTCTAACCAGGTCTTCTTGAATTTCATAATGAGAGTTCTTTGAATGCAGGCAAAAGTCTTTTACCTTCTTTTCTAGTATACAGGTCTACTTGTTGGAGGATGTAGATTTTCTTTCTGTAGCCCTAATAGGAGATGTTTTGCCATCACATATCTAAGAGTGAGTCCAAATGTATAGGTCCAGTATGTCCCCAGAGGAGCCAGGAAGTATGTCCTAGTATGTTCAGACCTGCTGGTATAGATGTATGTTAGTTCCTGCCAAGGCAGCTACATCATCACCTGTTGCCAAGTGCCTTTCCACCATCAGCTATGTGTCTTGGGCACCCCTTATAGGTACCCATCAACCACAATCCTTTTTCTTGCTTCTCTTTTTCTTCTTTTTCCTCTGTTGCTCTTGTTCCTCTCTTGCCTCTTTTCTCTGTTTGTCTGTTTGTCTCTCTTATGTCTCCATTCTGAGACAGCCTTTTGCTCTTTTGCTCTTCCCCTCCCCCAATAAACCCCTAGCACTAAGTCCATTGCACGTGGGGCACACCTTAGCAGAGCCCACCAAACGTGCCCCCTTTCCGTGTTTTTATCCTTTCAGTGCTGACATTACAAACTTGGCCATGGGAGTCTGAGGGATCATAAGTCAAAGAGTCCAGGAAAGCACCTTTTCCTTGAGGTCACTCAAGGTGAACTTCATTTCCTCTGGGTTACAGTTCAAATCCTTTGGTGGGGTAGTGGTTGGGGTGACAGGAAAGTTGGCTACTACCCCTACTTAAAAGCGGGAGGTGGTCTAGGACCAAGGCAGAACCAGCAATCCTCTCCCATGTTAGGGAGAGTATGATTTGTCCAGCCATGCTGTGGTGGTTTTAATAGCTATGGCCCCCTTAGACTCATGTGCTTGAATGCTTGGACCATAGAAAGTGGTGATTTTAGGAGGTGTGGCCTTGCTAGAGGAAACGTGTCACTATGGGGGTAAAGTTTGAAGTCTTATACAAGCTCAAGTGGTGCCCAGCACGTGGTCTCCTTCTGCTGTCTGCAGATCAGCACATGTCCCCACATGATAATAATACACTAAACCTCTGAAACTGTAAGCTGACCCCAATTAACTGTAGGAGGTAGGGGGCCTCTTGTTCATCCTGGCCGCCTGGCTAGCTTAGTCCCAAAATAACCACACAGAAACTGTATTAATCAAATCACTGCTTGGCCCATTTGCTCCAACTTCCACCTGCTAACTTCTACATCCCAATTCAACCCATCTCCATTAACCACGTGGCTGTGGTTTACTGGCAAAGATTCTAACCTGCATCTGTCTCAGGCAGAGGATCCATGGCTTGTCTTTGACTCTGCCCTTCTTCCTCCTAGCATTCAGTTCCATCTTCCCTACCTCCCTAAGTTCTACCCTATCAACAGGCCAAGGCAGTTTCTTTATTAACCAATGAAAGCAACACATAGACAGAAGGACCTCCTATACCAATTAACTGTCTTCCGTTATAAGAGTTGCTGTGGTCATGGTGTCTCTTTACAGCAATAGAAACCCTAAGACAGAAGTTGGTACTAGGGACTGGGGTATTTCTGTGATAGGTCTGACCAAGCCTTTGTTTGGAGGGATGTGGATTTTGAGACTTTGGATTAGGAAAGCAATAGAATGCTTTCAGTGGGGGTTAATGGGTCATACTAGTAGGAGCATGGAAGACAATGGTGCTGAGAATGATTTGTACCAGGGCTGTGGGTGGCTGGCTCAGAAGGTTTCAGAAGAGAAGAATAGTAATACATGGCCTAGAGATTATTGTTGTGATATTCCGGTGAAGAATATGGCTGCCTTTTGCCCTTGTCCAAAGAATCTGCCTGAGGCTAAATTGAAGAGTTTGGGATTAATTCTGGTGGTAGAGGAAATCTCAAAACAGCTTAGTATAGACTCTGTCACGTGGTTTTTTGTGATAACTCTTATGAAGATCTGTAATGAGAAGGAGCAAGCTGGGATGAGAGGAGGTGGGTGCACAAACACTGTTTCAGATGGCAACAGTTTCTCTGGGTAGGGGGAGCATCTAATTCTAAAGAGAACAGTAGGGAGCATCCACCCTTTAACCAGATTCTGCCGGGAGCTGAGTCAGAGATAAATCTAACACCAGTAACACAGACACTGAGAACAACAATTAATAAGTGGGACCTTCTGAAACTGAGAAGCTTCTGTAAAGCAAAGAACATGGTCAACAAGACAAAATGGCAGCCTACTGAATGGGAAAAGATCTTCACCAACCCCACATTGGACAGAGGACTGATCTTCAAAATATACAAAGAACTTAAGAAACTTGGCATTAAAAGAACAAATAATCCAATTTAAAAATGGGGTACAGACCTAAACAGAGAACTCCTAATAGAAAAATCTCAAATGACTGAAAGACACTTAAGAAAATGCTCAACATCTCCAGCCAACAGAGAAATGCAAATCAAAACAAATCTGAGATTCCATCTTACACCTGTAAGAATGGCCAAGAACAAAAACACTGATGACAATTTATGCTGGAGAGGATATGTGGTAAAGAAAATACTCCTTCATAGCTGGTGGGAGTGCAAACTTGTATAGCCCCTTTGGAAATCAGTATGGTGATTTCTCAGAAAATTAGGAAACAATCTACCTTAAGACCCAGTAATACCACTTTTGGGTATATATCCAAAGGAAGCTTAATCGTGCCACAAGGACATGTGCTCAACTATGTTCATAGCAGCATTATTCTTATTAGCCATAACCTGGAAACAATCTAGATGCCTCGCAACTGAAGAATGGATAAAGAAAATGTGGTACATTTACACATGGAGTCCTACTCAGTGGTAAAAAAAAAAATCACATCTTGATATTTGCAGGCAACTGGATGGATCTAGAAAATAAAAAACATATTGAGTGAGGTAATCCAGACCCAGAAAGACAAATATAATATGTACTCACTCATAAGTGATTTTTAGACATAAAGAAAAGAAAAACCAGCCTACAATCCACAACCCTAGAGAATCTAGACAACAAAGAGGACCCTAAGAGAGACATACGTGGATGGAAATAGGAAGGAGAAAAACACAAGATCTCCTGAATTAAATTGGGAGTGTGGGGGTCATGGGAGAGGGTAGAAGAGAAGAGGGGAGGAAGGGAGAGGAGTGGAGAAAAATATATAGTATAATAAAAACAATAAAAAGAAAAAAAAGAGGAGTCTGATTGCAAGTGAGCCATGTGTTGTTCATCCAGCTCTCAGAGGCTCCCCAAAGGAGCATTTCAATGGAGTGTGTGTGTGTGTGTGTGTGTGTGTGTGTGTGTGTGTAACGGCCAACTCCTGTCTCACCTTCAGCTTACTGCTTTCCTTTAGCAATAGTGCTGTGGCAGCAACGGCCCGGATGCAGGCTGGCTATCCTACTGCAATGGGGTCTAGGCATTTAATTTAGATAAATAGGTTTCTCCAGGGTCCCAAAGTTTGAATCAGTAAGACTTTTGGCAGGCTGTTTTGCTTGTCCACAAGCAAGAGGAAAAATTTATTAAGTCAGGTAGTCCTGACATTAATAATGGGGCTCACATCAAAGCTCCCTTGAGATTTTGAAATGCCTCCTTCTCTTTGTCCTCCCACCTCAGGGGGCCATTTCCTCCCAGGCTCTCATTCAATGGTTTTGCTATTTCAGCAAAGTTGGGTATCCATAGGGCACTATCTGACTGTACCCAGGAATTCTCTTACCTGGCTCTTGTTCTGTGGCGAAGGGATATTTAGAATAGCTTGAATCCTGCTCGTGGACAAAGTTCTGTTGCCACCCTCTAAGCAATAACCTAAATAAGTTATCTATTAGAGCACAATTGGGCCTTTTTTTAGTTAACACGTCACCCGCTGGAGCGTTTTTGAGCAGCTTCTTCACAGCATGTTGACATTCCTTCCTGTGTATGTAGCAACTAAGGCATCATTCACACACTGCAAGAGGGTGACATTTGTACGCCCTTGGCGGCACTCAAGCAGATTCATGCTAAAAACTTCACCAAACAAGGCTGAGGAATTTTTAAATCCCTGTGAAAACTGATTCTAAGTCAGCTGGCTGCTGTCACTTGATTTAGGATATGCCCATTTAAATGCAAATATAGCCTGACTTACAGGAACCAGAGGCAGAAAAAAAAAAAAAGCATTTTTCAGATCCGGGACAGTATAAGCCAGTGGTTCTCAACCTTCCTAAGCTGTGACCCTTTAATACAGTTCCTTATATTGTGGTGACCCCCAGCCATAAAATTATTTTTGTTACTACTTCATAACTGCAATTTTGCTAGTGTTAGGAGTCATGACATAAATATCTGTGTTTTTCAATGGTCTTAGGAACCTCTATGAAGGCTAAGAGCTGATAAAATTTTTTTTCTCTGGATCTAATAGGCTAAGCAGGGTATAAAGATTTGGTATGTTGTGTATATATAGTCTCCACTCTTTTGTTTACTTCCTTTAAGTCCTGGGCAGAAATTTGGTACCTACATAGTTTTTGGTACCTGGCTTAATGACCAGGAGCTGTAGGCAGACATTTTTCTCCTGCCCACCAGTTTCCAAATAACCAACACACAGAGGCTTAACATTATTTATAATTGCTCAGTCAATAGCTCAGGCTTATTACTAACTAGCTCTTACGTTTTAAGCTAATCCACATTTCTTATTTACACTCTGCCACATGGTGGTACCTTTATTAGCCTGGTATGTTCATCTACTCCCTCTGCATATGGTCGGCGACTCCTGACTCCACCCTTCTCCTTCCCATCAGCCTTAGTTTGGTCGCCTGCCTATACTTCCTGCTTGGCTACTGGCCAATCAGTGTTTTTTAGACTAATTCGAGTGACAAATCTTTACAGTGTACCAGATTATTATCCCACAGCAAGGAGCAATGGGGTGTTTCATGGAGAGTGGCAGGGAACTAGAATCCCTGCTTTTCTAAGATGGCTGGTGTGTTCCTGATGCCTGTTTTGGCCTCTCTTGAGATGGGTGGTCATGCAAAGCCAGTTTGGGGAACTTGGTCTCCACCCATACTCCAGAGAATATTAACTTTAGTTTTGTCAGGAAGGAGCGTGACAAAAAGCAAGGAGCTCCTAGTTTTCCAGTATCTGTTTCTGTCATTCTGTCTTCCTCTGACAAGGGGCATTACCAAGACTGCTGTGCATGGGTTCCCCAGGTCCAGAGTGGCTTTATTCTTGTCAAATATGATGGTGGCACCAAGTTTTCTCAACAAATCTTTGTCAGTTAGAGGATGTGTGGGCAGTCTGGCATCAGAGTGAAGAGTGGGTTTCTGCACCTCATCCAAGGTCTGTTTCTAGATTGGGGTCCAGGAGTAAGTAGGTGCCAGTTCCTGTGGCCCTTTGAATAGCTATTTTCTCCTTAGTGGTGGGTCCCAGAGGCTGGATTAACACTGAGTGGCCTGCACCTGTGTCTACCAGGAACGAGAGTTTTACCCCTCTTTTTCCTGTGATCATGGGCTCCTGGGGGCTCATTCGTATGGCGCTCTGGCCCTGTTATTCTGCCCCATTCAGATGGAAAATCAGTTTTTCTTTTTCTGATCTGTCAGTTCTTGGACATTCTTTTTTCCAATGTCCTCTTTCTCTATAATAGGCACAGCGGTCTTTTTTAGCTTGGCTCTGGGCTGTTTTGGGCATCTGAGGAATTTCTGGCTGCCCTTCCACCACTCTCGGAAGCAGTCACCTAGTCAGGGGTCTATCTTTTCTCATCTGAGTTTCTATTGTTAAAAGTCTCCTGAGCTCTCTCTAACAGTGGTGATCTGTCTATCCCTTCAAACCCCTCTAACTTTTGTAACTTTCTGTGAACATTTGGGGCCGACTGGGTAATACAAGCAATATTAATAGCCTGCTGGTTCTCTGGAGTAACTGGGTCAGTGGGTGTGAACTCCTGATATACTTCTCTGGGAACCCAGTAGGGATTCCTGACTTCCCTGGATTACCTCCATCATTAGCCTCCTAGCTACTGCTCTTATTCTGGACAGAAGATCTGGCGAGAGGTGTCAAGTGCCACCCGACCTTACCAGTGTTAGGGTCCCAGTCTGGTAAGGTTAAGGGCAGTATTCACTTGGTCCTCACTTCTGCTTCCAATCCTGTAGCCCTGAACCCACATAGCTTTAGTTTTCTCCTTCATCAAGATTCAGTCTCTCTTTTCAGCAGTAAAGAGAGGTACTCAGGAGAGGCTTACAGTCTGCCCAGGTGGGCTGATGGGTGAAGAAAACAGTTTTGTATAGCAAGTTAATGATGGCCTGGGGCCTCCCAGAGAAAGGATTCTGGGATTTACAGTTATAAAGACAGCTGGTTGAAAAAGGAACACAGACTAGAAAATGTCTGGGCCTTTGGCTCCATTGGTCTCTTCCCCTTGTGAGGGTTGAGAGTAGCTAGGAGGTGCCTCTCTGAGAGAGTTGATAGCTCAGCTCAGCTGGGGCTAGGCATAGTCCTCCTTGGTGTGGAGAGGTGAGAGCCAGCCAGGCAGAGGTGAAGGCACACCAGGACAGATTTTAGAGATCGCAGGTTCCCCTTCAGGCAAGGTCAGGTCCTGGCCTGGCCAAGTGCAGGGATTGTAATGTGGGAGAATTGTCCACCTCCTTTTCTGTGGTAAATAGAACAGAAAGGCCTGGCATTTTGTTAAGATTTTTTACTCAGCCTTTGGCCCATAAGTTTGGTGATTAAAACACCTCAGCCATGGTGGAGGCTCCAGAAAAAGGGGGAGCCAGCAGTGAATGTAAGGAAATTGACCTTGGAGGCCAAGACTTCCTGTGACCATTCGTCAGACTTTCCTTGCTATTTGAGGGTCAAATAACCCCTCATCTGGCCATGCCACACCAAGGGTGGGTCACTGTACCTCACAGAGGTTGCAGAGCTATTATAGTGACAATTTATCTGCATGGTTCACCTCACAGAACTCCTGGAAGTGCTTCAGCATGCAATTCAGGGGTTATTTGGCTGTTCTTGGTCTGGCTCCCATCCCTGCAATGAAACTTGAAAACAAGAATCTAATAGGCAGTAGAGAGTAATATAAAAAGACAATATACTAACACACTCAGAGGAGACCAACTAATCTCAGACATATAGATACATGATAGCCACCTTCATTCACACAACAATAAGAAAGACAAAAGGTGTCCCGTTTGTCCCCTTGAGACAAAGGTGTACGATTGCATCCAATTTTCTCTCCAAATGTTCAGACTTCAAAACAAAACAGAATAACTTACCGATTGATCCAAGTTTCAGATGTACATTAGGTGGCAGTTTTTGCATTCTTTTGATTTCAACTAACAAATTTTCAGTGTTCATAGTCTGGGCTATGCTTGCTCCCTCAGGGCTTATTCCCTACTAGTGACATTAATTTGTGACAGCCTTCATCATGGGCTCCCCAGACTTCCAAGTCTCACAGAGTCTATCCTTTTACTGGTTCCCCAGGTGGCCCCTGTTCTGAACCCTTGGCTCTGAGTCTGAGGTCTCCCAGGGATCTCACTGGGGCCTCCAAATGTTGTGGTATTTGACTGCTTTGGAAAAGACCAAACACTTAGACTCAATTCAGATTTAGATCAAATGAATTTATTTTTAATGCTAGCAGAAGGACAGAAGCCTTAGAGACAAACAGTATGCCATGATATGGCTTTAAAAGAAAGGTTTGTGGGGCTGGAGATATGGCTCAGTGGTTAAGAGCATTGACTGCTCTTCCAGAGGTCCTGAGTTCAATTCCCAGCAACCATATGGTGGCTCACAACCACCGGTAATAAGATCTGGTGCCAACTTCTGTCTGCAGGGACACATGCAGACAGACAATTGTATACATAATAAATAAATAAATTTTAAAAAAAGAAAGGTTTGTGAAGGTGGATATAAAAGATGTACATTACAATTATCTATGAAATTCACGCTGGGCAATGAAATTGTTCTATTCCCTCAGTTGTTTCTCTTTCCCATTGTCCAGAAATATATAAAAAAACCCCACTTCATCCCAGTCCCACAGGGATAAGAGAGCTCACAAAAGCAGAAAGCAAGTGGTTAGATCCCTCGCAGCAGGAAAATGATTGTCCTGGTCTTCCCTCACCTGCAGGCCACTAGGCTCCCACAGGCATTCCAAGGCAAAGGTTAATAACCCTTAAGAGACGCCTGTTACCATATTAAGTTTCTTTAGCCATCACAGGGGAGTTATGTGTAAATTATTACATAGGTCTGAGCACTCTGGGGAAGTGTCCGGGCTAGAGCAGGCAATAGCATGGTGCCATCAGGTTAGGGCTAGATGTCACAACCCCACACAGGGAAGAGCTAGGTATCACGAATTATTAGCTATCAAATCACAGCACAAAGTGTTTCTTAACTCTGTGTCCCAGAGAGAGCCAGGGGGAATGTGTGGCCTGATTCAAACTACTGGATCTGGACTCTTAGGAGGTTATGACTGTCTTAAAGGGGCAAGTACACGTTCTAACAGAGATGACGTGCTCATGGCCTGGTACTGGGCAATGAGGCACTGTCACAACAATGGTAAAGAACAGATGGTACACCCAGCACTGAGCATTGTCCTGGAGAGCTTTGACACGGAGGAACAAGGAACTTGACCCAGATGCAGAAGTGGGAACAAACATCCTAGGCAGGAGAACTGGGCTATGCAAAGGCCAAGAACAAGTTTGCATTTAAGTAAAGGCAGGTGGTTTCGTTGGCAGAGTGTGTTTGTGATGAGAAAGGGGCTAAGGCCAAGTGGAGCCTGGAAGGAGAGTGTTAAGGCACAGGGAGAGGAAAAAGGGGGGTGTGAGGACCCCAGTGAAGGACTTTTAAAATATACTGCAACCCCTCAGGATGGGGCAGTGTGGGCCTGGCTCTTATGGCACCAGGTTAGGGCCTCAGTTTCCCTGTATTCCAAAAAACTTTAGGAAACAGAAATTGTTCAAGTAAAGCCAATTTCTTTACCGTTTGGACAAAGGATATGGAATTCCCTTCATACCCCCTCCCAGTGCCTGTGGCCATGTTACAATTTACAAAAAGCTGAGAAACAAAAGCCAGAACACACGTAAATGTAAGACAGGTTAAAGAGCCCTTTCCTGGGAAAGGGACAATTTCCACATTGTAGAGGGAGAGGCTGGTGGTGAGCTGTGTGGTGAGCGTGTTTACAGAGACCGCCAGCGCGGTGGTGGAAATCTCAGACCTAGGAGACGAAAGAGCAGGGAAGGTGGCTGATATCATCTGTGAGCCTGTGTCTGGGCCCCTTCATGCTTTCTCTCTAGTCCTGCACACAGGTGCCTGCTTGGTAGACACACCTTGTGTCAATGTGAAAAGCACAGTTCTTACTGTAAGAAATAGTGACTGTCTTAGGACTACTACTGCTGTGATGAAACACCGTGGCTAAAAGCAATTTGGAGAGGAAAGGGTTTATTTTGCCTACACCCCCATATCATAATTCATCACTGAAGGCACTCAGGGCAGGCACGCAAACAGGGCAGGGTCAGGCAGGAGCTGATGCAGAGGTCATGAGGAGTGTGGCTTTACTGGCTTGCTTCACACGGCTTGCTCAGTCTGATTTCTTATAGAACCCAGGGCCACCAGCCCAGAAATGGTCTCACCCACAATGGCCTGGGCCCTTCCACATCAATCACTAATTAAGAAAATGCCCTACAGCCTTGCCTACAATGCAATCTTAGGGAGCCATTTTCTTAATTGAGGTTCCCTCCTCTGGGGATGACTCTAGTTTGTGTTAAGCTGACATTAAAACTAGCCGGCACAGTGACCATGGTGGGAACACAGATTCAAGTTTCCCCAAATGCCATGTTCCAGAGGGGCAATAATTTCATGAAGTCTTACAGTCATAAATTGGTATACATTCCAAATATGTTGGTGAGTGTACCAGGTAGGTGGTTAGCATACATAAACCAAATTGGCAAAATGAAGGCGGGAAGAACCGTTCTTTTCACAGGTTCCTGAAAACCAGTTTCTGCTGCACCCCAGAGTGTCTGAAGACAACCCATGGCTCATTCTAACACCCAGGAGGAGATTTAAGATGCTAATGAGAGGTGTGGGTGAGTGGAAGAATAAATAATACTAAGGATGTCTGAAAAGCCATAAGGAAAAATTATCATTTTATGTTTACTCAACATTATATAGAATACATATAGTGAGAATATATATATTTCACTTGAAGGGCTGACAAGGCTCCCCCAAGGGCCATAGACTAACAAAAACTCCAGTAGTTGGTGTGAGAAATCACCTTTCGAGTTCTTGATCAGGAGAGTTCAAGAGAACCCCAAAATAATGTAGGGTTTTGCTGTTGTGATTGGTTGTCTCCCAGAAGTTAAAGGGAAGTCCCTGTTGTTGAAGGCATCATGTACTTCAGACACAGAACTCATCTGACCTGAAAGTCTTCTCCCTGAGGGCGACCTTTCATAATGCCGGGAGGTGCCATGCAAGCTGCTGAGGGAGGAACACAATCAGCGATCCTACCCCACTGAGATGTCTATGAACCACAATGACCACATGGGAAGGCAAGGGTGCTACAGTGGCTCTCACTTCTCAGGGACCAACAGCTGTCTAGCTCGACTTTAGGCCCACTCAACGGGAGGGAAACCATCCCTGGTCCTGTAACCTAGTCAACTAGCTCTTGAGAAAGAGAAAATTAGCCTTTCCCAGCAGCGAGTCCTGTAATTAGTTATCCAAGTCCTGAACTCATATACATGCAAGTAACACTAAACGGACTGAGCAGGTTGTACTTATATACTTATGCACAAATATATAACAATAACAATTAGTGAAAAAGAAGCTATGAATTTGAGTAGAGGTGAGGGGAAGACATGGAAGAGATTGAAGGGAGGAAAAGAGGGCAATGATGCAATTACATTTTAATTAAAAATTGCAAAAAATGAGATGTTAATGAGATATGCCTAGCACAACACTCTATGAGGAACTGTGTATAACAGGGTAGTGTGGAAAAATCCGTCACTATAACAGTGAATAATAATAAAAAAAACCCCTGAGTTATAAGGCATGAATCCTTAGTGTAGTGGGAAACTTGATCTTTCTTTGATCTGTCCCACCTCCTCCCTTGGTGTTATAGCTTCCACTAATAAACTCTCTTCGAGTCTATTGTAACAGTCTCTGCTCAGTTCTTTATTTCTGGACACAAAAAACCTGGAACCTCTTGAGAGGCCCCCTCCTAACCCTGATATTGGGTGATAACAGGTATGTGAAGGGTTTCGGGTTGGGGGTTCAGGAGGGACTCTAAGTCAGATTGTTCTTTGGGTAAAAGATTTATAAGAAAAGTTATTAATGCCATGGATAGCAACAGGATGGGGGCTCCAGAAGAGCTCAGGTCTGTGTGGCAGAATGATGATCTCATCTTGTGGTTTCCTAGGAAGCAGACTGGAGAGGAGATAAAAAGGTTCTGTTGCTCTAAGGTGGCTGTTTCTAGGGGTGTCCAAGGGCTGGTGAATTAAGGAAGTCGGGAGATGGAAAACCATCTCTCCTGGTAAGCCATTCCTGGGGCTGGAATAACAGGGAGGGTGACAATTCAGAGAAACAAGTTACTTTAGTTCCCAGAATTGTCACAATTCAACCAAAATGAAGATTTGCAAACGGCATGGCCCCGACTAACAGCGGGAGGCTAACTTTTTCATGGTGCTATGGTTTGAAATGCTCCCCCAAATTTCAAGGGTTAGATATATAATCTCTAAAGTCAAATTTTAATAGTGTTTGGAGATGAGGCCTTTGGGAGGTAATGAAGTTTAGAAAAATTCTTAAGCATGGTTTTATGAGAAAAGGAAGAGAGACTTGGATTAGCTGCTTGCTCAGCCTTGCCGTGGTAACCTCACTTCTGCCATGAGATGATGCAGTGAAAAAGCTGTTACCAGACTTCACACAGATGCACGATCATGTTCTAATATTTCCCAGCCTTCAGGGTTGTTATTTAAATGAATTTATGTTCTTTATTCATTACTCAGTGTGGTGATTTGAATGGGAAGAGCCCCATAGCCTCATGTATTTGAAGACTTGGTCCCCAGTTGATAGAATTATTTTGTAACATTATTTTAACTGGGCAAAGATATGTTACATTCATTTATTCTGCATTTGTTTAATTATATAAAGACATCTTGCTGTTTCACCTTGCCTGCCTAAGGCACCTGACTGGTCTAATAAAAAGCTGAACAGCCAATAGCCAGGCAGAAGAGGAATAGGTGGGGCTGGCAGGCAGAGAGACTAAGTAGGAGAAGAAATCTAGGCTGGAAAGAAGGAAAGAAGAAGGAGAAGAGAATGAAGATGGACATGCCTGGGGCCAGGAGTCAGGCAGCTGCCAGCCAGCCAGATAAAAAGGCAGCAAGAAAGTAAGATATACGAGAGCTAAAATAAGGTCAAACATTCATAACTAATAAGACATTTCCATGTCATGATTTGGGAGCTGGTTGGTGGCCTCCCAAAAAGAAAAAAAAAACTGGAACATAGAACTTTTTGGGAAGGATTAGGAGGTTTGATCTTGTTGGAGGAGGTGTGTCACTAGGAGTGAGATTTGAAGTTTCAAAATACTCATATCATCCCTAATCCTCTTTCTCTGGTGGCTGTAGATCAAGATATAAGCTCTCAACTATTCTCTTACTCTGCCATTATGAACTCTATCCCTCTGAGTAGTAAAGCAAATTAAACGCTATCTTTTATAAGTTGCCTTGGTCCTGGTGTTTTAGTACAGCCACCAAAAAGTAACTAAGACCGAAGTTGTCACTAAGGAGTGGGCTATTGCTCCAACAAGCCTGACCATGCTACTTGTCGATGGAATGTTTTCTTTTTATAAGTTACCTTGTATCAGGAGCTACTGAGTATCAGCCTCAGCACTCCCTCAGGATTCAGAACAGGACTTCTACAACAAGTGAAAACTGGCTTGGGAATGGGATCTGAGCAGTCAAACAAACTGACTTAGGCACGTTTTCCCTGCATGTTTCTTTATTCCTTGAGGGAAGATGAAAGAAGGGAGAAGAAGCATAGGGGCATATGACATAAGGCATACGGGCAAGGGCAAAGCATAAGGCTCATCTCCACAAAGCTTTCAGTTTATGTAGGCATACAGACAAGATGACAATCCCACACAAAGCCACAAGAAACCGGTAGATCTGGCAAGGAGGTGCTTTACATCTCAGAGTGGGCATGTCAGTGTGTAGTCAGAGACTGCTCATTCATTCCTGGTCGTCCAGACCTGAAATAATCACATAGAAACTATATTATTTGCAATACTGTTTGGCCAATAGCTTAAGCGTATTGCTAACTAGCTCTTATATCTTAAATTAACCCATCTCTATTAATCTGTGCATCACCACAAGGTCGTGGCCTACTGGCAAGGTTCTGGGGTGTGTCTGTCTCCTCCGGTGGTTACATGGCTTCTCTCCGGTGGTGGCTCCATGAAGTTCCCCATGGCTGGGAACACAGCGTTGGTAGCAATACTAACCTGCGGGTTTGATTTGCATTAGCATCTAGCTGGTTGAGTTAAAAGAAATCTCTTCTGGGGGCCTTGCTTTTGACTCCAACAGGGTACCCAGGTGAGAACTTTTCTCTCTGAAGAAGTTTTAGTGACTCAGGCCTTTTCCCTTTATAAACATTTAATTTCCTGGGTTATGATCCTATGTTAGTTAAAACCAATGTAAAGGGTAAACACAGAATATTAGTAGCCTGTTAAGTCAGAGCAGAAGACCAGTAGATTACACTTTCTGAGTTTGCTGTTAGAGCAGACATATTACCTCCTGTATGAGGCTCCTTTCTTATCAGTGACTGCTGTTAATAAAGAAGGTTTGTGGGGGACTACTTTTATGTAGATTTTGGCTATGAGAGCAAGGACTTGTCTGAATGAATCCTTTTCACAACATGGCTTCATGGTATGGGTGAAGTATCTGGTTGCCCTACAGGAAAAAGCAAATTTATACACTACTGGGATACTATAGAAGGGAGAAATGCCATGATTTCATAAATTTTTTTTTACAGAATTGACAGTGACTTATCCAAAGGACAGGTGTGCCCATCGCTCTGCAAAAACGGGTTAGTCCAAGTGGATGTGTGCATACACACTTCCGTTGGATTAGTCCAATAGAGCCCTCAGCTCTACATTTACTATATAATCCTTGTGGGCTCACCATAACCTTGGTCATGGTGTTTTAACACAGTAATAAAAAAGTAATTAAGAGTTAAAATCCTTTCTTATTCCAAGAGAGAAGAGCCAGGCCACAGTCACAATTGTGTCAAAGCAGAACCAAGCCTCTCACAGGGTGGAAATAGCTCAGAGTTTGATACCTGAGACCAGTGATCCTCTGGATTCCTAGGGCATGAGCAAGCTCGTGTCTCTGTCTCTACCTTCTGCAGCACGTACAGCTCATCGCCCTGACATGGGCTGGCTCTGCTCCATGGCTCCTGCTGTCTTGGCAGTTGTCCTACTGTGCTGGGATCTCCAATATGCTGGCATCTCCACTGAACTGAGGCCACCCCTTACCTTTTTTGTTTTAATTTTACAGAAGTACACAGTTGACAGACTTAGGATATTTTAAAGAGACTGAATTTTTTAAAGTGTTTATATTTTTAAAGATTATGGGACTTTTAAATTTATTGTATGTTTTATATTGTGATGTTAACTTAATATCTTGGGAATAAACAAGAAAGCAAAGGTTGTAGTTGAATAGTGATGTGTTTTATGCCAATTTGACAAGAGGTCAACTTTCTGGTTAGCTTCTGTCAATTAGAGACAAGCTAGGGTCATCTGGGAAAAAGGAGCCTTGATTGAGAAAATGCCTGTCACGCTGGCCTGAAGACAGGTCTGTGGGGCATTTTCTTGATTAATGATTGATGCGGGAGAGCCCAGTCCATTGTGAGTGATGCCACCTGGGGCAGGCAGTCCTGAGTTGTACAAGAAAGCAGACTCAGCGAGCTGCGGGGAGCAAGTCAGTAACCACCATTCCTGCATGATCCCCATGTCAACTCCTGCTTTGAGCTCCTGCCCTGATTTCCCTTCATGATGGATTACAAATGCAATCTGAAATAAACTCTTAAATACAAAAGCCTGTCATTACAGTAGCATTGCAAAGACCACAAATACCAGGCTAACCAGTTACCCTTACTGCCAGCCTTCCCAGTTACAGCTTAATGGTCCACAGTTCTCATCAAGTTGAACTTGATGTAATTATCTCCGTACTTTCAGTCTGAGGGTGAAACCCGTCTGCCCAAAATCTTTTAGGAATCCAATCAAACTGATTAACACATACCCATGTTGTTGCGATTCTAATTATGTTTTTAAATAGAAATGCAAGCATTTACTAGGTATAAAGGCAAGGATAGCAAGAGATCATGGGGTCCTTGAACCTCCAAAGCCTGGAGGGGTCTAGATAACAGGGAGCCTTGGGAAGCCCACAGTGTTATTATTTTGCTGACCTTCCCTGTCACCTGGGTACCCTCTCCCTCTAATAGACAAGCTCCGCCTACTCCCACCCCCCCTTCCACTGAGACAAGCAGATCCTCCCCCCCTTTTAGCCTGCTGTCTCTCTTCCTGTCCCTCTTCTGAGAGGTAACTACTGCACCTCTCCCTTCTACCCCTTCTCCCTTTTTCCCCTTCCTTCCCTCCTTCCCTTTTCCCTTTCCCCTCCATAACCCAAACTCTCTCTGTATGACATATCTGTCTGTCCCTTACCCACCACGGTCTCCCACCTGCCAAGGGGACCTGTCAAGGCCTC
>PVIU01012958.1:0-58126 GCA_004026605.1 Ondatra zibethicus | reverse complement strand
TGGCTTTGAACTACACTCTGCTCGGGACAATTTCAAAGTGGCTAGCTGAGATGGTCCAACCTCACAGATTACTCTAGCCAGGACTTGAGATAAGCCCTGAATTTTCCCATTACGCAGAGACTGGACAACAAATGATACAGCTAGCCCTCCTAGGACTTGATAATTATCCCAATTTTTTCAGGGTTCCCTAAAGATGCCATCACCCCCAGACAGCAGAATGTAATCTTAAGAACATGACACCCATATCTCCAAGAAGTGGGGCAGGCAATTTTTGGTCATTCAATGGGTTATGGATATTTTCCATCATTTAAGGGGGTTGGTTACAAGTTGTTATTAGTAATGTTCAGGAAAAATGCTGAAAAAAGGAGAGTAGATTAAGGGTTCTTGTTTTGAAAAGAAAAAGGTGGATATAGAAATTAAAGGATAAAAGGGTAGATAATTGAATCTACTTTTAAACCAACAAAGCAACTACTAGTTTTAAATATTTTATATTGGCTTGAATTTTTATATAATGATATAAAATTGAAGCTATTTTGTTATATATGTTATAGAGGTGATAGGATAAAAAGGTAGATTATTGAATCGACTTTTAAACCAAAAAGGCAACTACTAGTTTTAAATATTTTACACTGATATGGATTTTTGTATATTGATACAAACTCAAGGTTATTTTTATTAGAACATACTATACATACATGTCTAATCTTGTTCAAGGTATTGAATCTATGCAGCTCATTTAGCAATTTCTTGAAAGTTACTATTACAAACTATTTAGGATAATAAAGAAATGTAGGTTAGTAGTTAGTCACCTATTACAATCAAACTTGTAGTCATAATAAATATCTTTTCAAGGTCAAACAGATATATTTTAGATATACAGGTGTCTTCAAACACTTCAGAGATCTACAGAATATGGCATTTAAGATGTTTTAGTAACATAGGTTCATTTTAGTATAGCAATAAGACATGTCTACTCCTGGTAACACCAATCTACTTCAGAGAAAATGAAGGGCATCAAAGAAACTCCATGCAGAGTTTAATTTCTTTGTGAAAAAAGTGGCCACTAGGCAAGAAAATGCCCCTGCCTCAACCACTGACAGTGTGCTGTCCTAATGGGACAAGCAAGACACAAAACAAAATAACTGCTGAACTTTGCCAAGACAAGGTAGGACAGCCCTTTAGAATTTCTTGTTTCACAGAAAAGTTTTCAGATATTCTAGGCCTGCAGGCTGAATATACATGCACCAATGTTACAGAGGAACTTTGGGTAACTGTCTAGGCAGCCAGATGTCTCTGTCATTTCTTAGTTTTTGGAAACTATTTGCTCAGGTAATATTATTTCCTTCCTGGGTCTCTGATGGAGTTGAAGATTAGATAGCTATAATTTTCCTTGTTACCAAATTCAGGAAAGAAACTCACAAAAGAAATGTAAAGTGTTTAAATTTAATAGACATAAAAAGATAGCTTTGGGCTGGTAATAGAAGTTAGAATAGAAAGTAAATTAGATACAACACTTTGGACTCACCAAGATAGAATAGATAATGAAGTATTTTCTCTGAATTTGTCAAATGCAAATGGACTATACATTATTAATGTAATTATTGCCTGTATATACTGTACAAAGTTATTGTACTTATTGTATATAGTTTTTCTCTGTTAGTTATAACCTTCACTTTTTATTTAGAAAAAGGGGGGATGTTGTTATATTTTGTTTATGTTCTAACAAATAAAGCTTGCCTGGAGAATGAGGGCAGAACTAGCTACTAGTTAACCATAGAGGTCTAGAGGTCTGTACAAACAGGAGACAGGAAGTGATAAGGTGGGCTATAGACAGGATCTTGGCCTCAGTCTGAGGATTTGGAGAGGGAAGAGGTGACTGTGGCTGCTCCTTTGCTTCTCTGATCTTTCAGCATTTTACCCAGATATCTGACTCTGAGCTTTTATTTTAAGACAATTAGGATCACGCTTCAATCACACCCCCTAATACTGTCACTCCCTATGGGATTATGGAGTTAATTACATTCAAACTACCACAGTCAGTAAGTGTTGCATATAGCTATTGTCAGTAAGGTGGTACATATACAAAGAATGTTTCCTTATTAAATAATTGCTTTTGGAGAGTGCACCTAAAGAGTAGTTCAGCAGTTAGGAGTGGTTATTGCTTATATAAAGATTCCAGATTTACTTCCTAGCACCCACATGACTGTGACTTCAGTTCCAGGGGTTCAGCACACTCTTCTGGCTTTCATGGGCACCAGGAGCACATATAGTATATACACATACATACAAGCAAAACACTCATACACATAAAAATATGTAAATCTTAAAAAAAAAATACTGTCAGGACCAGGTATGGTGCTTATGCCTTTAATTCCAGCACTCGGGAGGCAGGGGCAGGGGATCTCTGTGAGTTTGAAGCCAACCTGGTCTACAGAGTGAGTTTCAGGAAGGTTCCAAAACTACAGACAAACCCTGTCTCATAAAACCAAACAACAAATAAATAAATAAATATAAAGTAGATCCTAAATATTTCCTTCCCACCTTGTAAAGCTCATTTTTCCAAAGGAAACTGGTGGAATGTTACTCTTCTGTGTAGATGTGTATTAAAGCAGTTTATCTAAAACACCAAGATTATTTGTCCCCTTTTCACAGAGACTTTGGATGCAGAGATCTTTATTATTTTTGTCCATCAATTTACTGAAACTATAGGTCTATTCTCTAGAAAAAATCTCCCTGTACACATGTCTATAACAGTTCCATTCTAATATGTATGGTCATTTAATGTCCAGAACTCCAGGGGCTGTGGTTTTAAACATCTAAAAGAGCGGTGTTTGAACTCCCAGGCATCTCAGATGCCAGCTGATGCTTCCCCCAGCAGCAAGGATGTTCAGTTAAGCCCTGAGCTGACTGTCCCAGCAGAAACCATACCTCTCACTGCATCCCCTTTACACCTCAATGGCCACAGCTTCTGTTGACCCCTGGGTAAATGATAATCTGTGTGGTAATACATGTAATCCCTATCTGGAGACTGGGGCTGGCTTGCAGCTAGCCTCTGCTAACAGGTGTTGCCTGGTTCCCAGACTGCAGAACAATGCTCCTCCCAGAGGGACTGCTGTGACATAGCACTGGGACCACTTCTGGGGGTTACACTTGAGGAGACTGGCTGCCTTCTGGGAGGGAAAACAGGCTGATAGCAGGCCACCAGCCACTTCAAAGTACCAAAGAAGGCAAGTTGTAGGGACTCACCTGGTGACTTTTTTCACACATGGCAGCAGGTGTTCTCTTCAGTCCCCATATTGAAAGTGGCCACCATCAGCTTCTATATTTTGGGACCCAGGGTACCCGCCCGTAATATGCTGGTGTCTGGGTAAAGATACAGATCTTACCCAGCCAGAGAGTAAGATGCCTTAAGGAAGTATTCTCAACCCGTGGGTCGCGACCCTTAGGCATCGAATGGCCTTTTCACAGGGGTCACCTATCAGATATCTTGAATATCAAATGTTTATAGTACGATTCATAATACTAGCGAAATTATAGTTATGAAGTAACAATGAAAATAATTCTATGCTTGGGGTCACCACAACATGAGGAACTGCATTAAGGGGCTGCAGCATTATGGCTGAGAACCTCTGCTTTAAGGGGAACATTCTCAACAGATCAAAATGCAAGTACAGTGTCTGGTCTGTCTTCTAACTATTCCATTCAATTCACTTTTTGTGCTGCCTATGGACTAGATATGAATAGTCAGAATCTTGATCCATTTTACACTATGTAAGAACAGTGTAAAGACAGTGGACTCTCCATGGACCGCTCTGTCGCGGGATAAAACTGAGGGTGCAACATTTGGGGACCAAGGATTCTTATATACGAAGTACATCTGTGATGAGTTTCATTACCTCTCCATAAGAAAGCAGTGAAATGAATTCGATCTAGCTTTCAAGGTTTGGTTGGGCAAGAAAGACAGTTAAAATGCAGTCTTTTACAAGTTTCTTACAAGGAAACATGAGTTTCCTTTCAAACTTCCCTCCTAAGAAGTAGGTCACAGGTGTACATGCTGTGCTCTAGTAAACACAGCGTTATCTACTAGGCTAGCTAAAGTCCTAAGGACGGCTTTGCACAAAAGTTTCCCTCCTGGGAAAGCGCCTCTCCGTGTCACCTGGGAGCGTGACAGTTCAAAGGCAGCCGTTCCAGCTGGCATCCCATCTCGTTTTCTGGGTCCCACTGCCCTATTGCACCAGCCACTCATTGGTTCCGAGAAACCACAAATTGTGTTCCAGGAAGTTTGTGAAGGACAACACTGACGTTCTTTGCCACGAGTCTTCTCATAACAGTGGGGTGAGGCAAGGACAACGTAATAAATTACCTTGCTTTTGACCTTCCTGTCCCACCTGGGATTTTTCTCAAGCGCTGCTCAGAATGAGCACCGGCTCCACCTAGTGGCCAGTTCTCAAAAAAATACAAACTACCGCGGTATTTTTGACAACAGCAGGCCGTTTGACATGCAGTAAGCTGCATGTGACTCTCAGTTACCTTAAAGGTAGCTAGCCCAAATTGAGTTATGCCATAAAGGTAAAATGTGTTGTATTTTAAAGGTCTATTATTAAAAATAACTATGACTGTTTACTCTATAATTTTATATCAATTGCATGACTAATGAATGGTATTTTGGCTACGTTACACAATACATTAATTTCACCTGTCTCCCCTCACTTTGAGTGTGTGTGCGTGCATGAGTGCGTGTGTGTGTGTGATACGCATGTGTGTATGCTGGTGTTCTCGCCCTTGTGGGCATACAGAGGCTGGCATGGGGATGTTTCCCTCAATCATTTCTCCATCTTATTTTTTGAGATGGAGTTTTTCATGGAACCTGGAAGCTCCTGACTGGCTGATGAGCCCCCAGGATCCACCTGTCTCTGACCCCAGCACTGAGATCATAGGCACATGATGACACATGCAACATTTTTGTGTTTTACATGGGTGTTGGAAAGGTGGACTAAGGTCACTGTGTTTGCATTTTAACCACTGATCCATCTCCCCAGCCTTTCTCTTCTTACTTTTTAAATGTGACTCCTAGACAGCTTAAAATATGTGACTCAAATGTGTGGTTCATGCAATTATTTCTATTGGACAGCACATAGAATAAATAGAATAAATGTGACTTCACATATTTCTCCACATCAGGATTAAAGTGAAGAGATCCAGATTTTACTTATGTTAGCTCTTCAGGGCCTCAGGAATCCCTAGCAAACCCCACCGCAGTCTTACGCCCCACAGCTTTACACCCTCCCTATGTGTGGGTAGGGTCCTGGACCTTGCAGTTCAGTCCCTTGTGTAATAGAATAACTGTTCCAGCCCTCAAAGCACTGAATATAGCAGAAACGGGCATGGGCCTGAAAAGAACTTGTCTCTTTGTGGGAAGGTGAAAGCAGACAGCTCTCCACTCCCGGGGTGCTCTAGCCAGGGCTGTACACCGGAGTCCCCAGCAATGTGCTTCCTCAAATTCCCACCCCTGCAGCACACCTTAAATTCCTATATATTTTTAAACAAAGTGAGCTATAACTGAAATGCAATAATATGTCTGCATTTAAAACCTCTATCTTTCTGCATTTCTCACACATACATTTCTGTGATTATAATTGCTATAACCAAGACACTTGCACCAAAACAGCCTATTTTATGAGTCTAGGACTTTTAGAAAGCAATGGAGACTTCCTCTTAATCATTTACAACTAACACTTAACACAAAGGTACAGAGGGTTTGTTTTTATGCCCACCACTGTTCTATGTGCTTCTTTGTATCAAAATCCTACAAGTCCCAGAGAATGTGTGTTCTGTCATCAAACCCATTTGATAAACAAGAAAATAGAGTTTCAGTGGCACACCACAGTTTACATAACCTGCAGACAGAGTCAGGATTCAAACCCCGGCAAGGGAGCAGTGCCCAGGAATGATATGGTATTCTTCTCTACACATGGAACCCCTTTCTGCCTAAGGAAGAGCTAACCTGGCAGAAGTGAGCCAGCTGGCAGTGTAACAGGACCCCAGACCTTAGCACAACTGACTCCATGATGGAAGTGCCATTCAGGCCATAAAACTCAACACATAGACAGCAACACCAGCCAACATGAGAACAAAGACCTAAACCCATCCAAGCCCATAGTTATGGGGAAGTCCCTAAATGTACTAACCTTGCTTTTTGACTTCTGTAGTTCCTCTTCTGGCTGACTGTTCTTGTTAACTAAAGTGTGTCAACCCAGAATATGGTTTTTGTGATTAAAAGCTCCCATCCCCACAGACCTGACTGCATCGGGGCCATGAGCAGCGCAGGCCCAGACATCACAGTGCTGCTGAAACCTCCACTTCCGTGCTCTGCTCACTGCTTTCCCTTCTTCAGCTGTGCTCTGTGCACAGGACATGGGCCATCCTGTCTCTTTCTCTCCATACATTTGCTTACCATACAGTGTCCCATCTGTTCTGCGTCTTCCAGGTGGGCCCATGTTTTCTCCTCGAAGCCTGGTGTGGTCCTGCATGTGGCTCTCTTTGCCCTGCTCAGTGCGTGCACTCTGTTTAGAACAAATGACTTTAGGTGAACTTACTATTTTTTGTCTTTTAAATATAAATATTCTCTAAATAACACTTTTGTAAATAATTTTATAGTTTCTTAACTGTTTTAAACAGTATACTTATATGTGTAGCATGTGCCTATCATTCCAACACTCAGGAAATGAAGGCAGGAAAATCAAAAGTTCAAGGATATTCTTGGCTACTTAGCAATTTCAAGGCTAGCCTGGGCTACACAAGCCACTCCCTGATTCTACACACCCCTTTTAATATACTAAGAACATGTATAAAAAATAACCATAAATTAAATCAGCTTAAAAAAACAATAGTGTTCAACTCATAGTTTTGTGCACTTAGCATTTAAAGATAAACTCTTGGTTGGTCTGGAGAGATGGCTCTGTGTAGAGCATGTACTGTTCTTCCAGAGGAACCAAGTTTAGTTGCCATCACCAACATTGGACTTCCAGCTCCAGGGGAATCCAGTGCTTCTCTGGTCTTCTGAATACTTGTGTTCATATGCACACAAAGACACAATTAAAAATAGTAAGGATAAATCTAAAAAATAAAGCAAAGCTCTCAATGAAGATCAGCCATCACTGGGTGCTATCTGTGCCTCCTTTCTTGCCTGCCTCAGGTGTGGTCCCAAGAGCGTTTGATAGGACCGTCCCGCCCCAGATGGCTCCTTCATAAAAGACTTAACTGCAGTTATTGGTCAAGAATGAGCTGTTTGCAGAGCATGGTGATAGACGTCTTTGATCCCAGAACTTAAGAGGCAGAGACAGGAGACTTTCTGAGTTCAAGGACACCTTGCAGAGCTAGTTCCAGAACAGCCAGGGCTACACACACAAACCCTGTCCTGGAAACAAAACAACAATAACAAAAAGAGCAGAATGGCTTGGCTTATGGTCTGAGAAGTAGGTGTGGTGGTGCCATCTGCAAACCTAGCACTTGGCAAATAGAAGTAAAAGGGTCAGGATTGAAGACTACTATGAATTAAGTCTGAGGCCAGCCTTGGCTACTTGAAATTTGCTCTCAAAACAAGGACAAGAGCAACAAAATAATAAAGATGATGATTAGTGAAAGCTGAGAGCGGTGGCCTTGGGAAGGTCGAAGGTCACTGTTGCCCTGAGATGTAGAAACCGTGCGGTGGAAAAGGACATTCAGACCCAGCAGGCAGTTCACAAAGAACTGTCTGTAACTCCTATTCCAAAGGATCCAATGCTCTTTTCTGGTCCCACAGGCATTTGTACAAAAGCAGTGAAAGACATGCATACAAGCAAAACACCCATACACACAAAATTGAAATAAATCTTTTTTTTAAATCTTCTTAATAAACTTCAACTCTGCATCACAAAGGCTCATCCTGAAATGCTTTTCTGTACCAAGGTCAAGAATCCTGACTATCTGAGCAGAGGTCTTAGAAAAGAACCCTCTGGCTGTAGCCCCTCTGCCGCTGCCACTGACATATGAGGACTTGCCTTTCTGAGGAAGATGTTAAAAGATTTTTGAAATAGAAAAAAAAAGATTTTGTTTTTCTGTTCAGTAACCTGGTGCTGACTGACCACCTGGTAATGCCAAGAGACAGTATATCTAGGATACATAAATAAATACCACAAAGAACTCAGGAATTAGTGGGCAGTGGTGGCACATGCCTTTAATCCCAGCACTCAGGAGGCAGAGTTCAGAGTGAGTTCCAGGACAGTCAGAGTTAAACAGAGAAACTTTGTCTCAAAACAACAACAACAACAACAAAGGAACCGTGAGTCAAGAATCACTAAGATAAGAATGACAAAGAAGCATCCTTCAGAAAAGAATATTGTTGGGCAATGTCCCCCTGGAGAATATTGTTGGGCACTGCAATGTCCCCCTGGAGAATATTGTTGGGCACTGCAATGTCCCCCTGGAGAGTGAGGAAAAGCAAACATTGAGGTGGGGTTCACAGACACAGATGCGGGCAGCATCTGAAAGCAGGGAATGGCACCTTCCACTGAACTGAGGTGTAGCCCTTGCTTCTTGAGCACCTGAGCATGCCTCCAAAGGAGGAGTGGGCCAGTCCTAAAAGTCTTCAGAACCAGAGCACTTGGGGGTCTACTTCCTATCAGTGTATGCACCCGACAGTAAGCTTCTTGTCCAAATAAATAAATAAAAGACGGAGGATCGGGTCTAGAGAGAGCCAACAAGAAAACTTACTTAGCAATCATAAGAACTGGAATTGAGATCCCAAGACTCATATAAGAAGCTGGGCTTCCCACACACCTGTAACCCCTGTAACCCAAGTTCAGGGGCAAGTGGAGACAAGAGGACTCTGGACGTTGCCAGCTTCCAGCTTAACTAAGATAACATGAGCCCTATGTTCCAGGAGGGTCCCTGCCTCAAAGGAATAGGTGGACACTGATAGGTGAAGACACCTGGCCTCTGAACGTGTTTACAGGCATGCACACACACACACACACACACACACACACACAAAATCTTTTTCTTTTTTTTTTAAATAATTTTGTAAAGATAGGAATTTTTAATATTTATTTATTATGTATATAATATTGTCTTGTGTATGCCTGCAGGCCAGAACAGGGCACCAGACCCCAATACAGATGGTTGTGAGCCACCATGTGGTTGCTGGGAATTGAACTCAGGACCTTTGGAAGAGCAGGCACTGCTCTTAACCTCTGAGCCATCTCTCCAGCCCCAACAACATCTTTTTCTTAAAGGGGGGCAGGGGCCTGGAGAGATGGATCAGCTGTTAAGAGACTGCTCTGCCAGAGGACTGGAGTCTGGTTCCCAGCACCCATACCAGGTGGCTCATAACCCTCTTCTGCAGCAGTGGATCTGGCAGCCCTCTTTCAACCTCTAAAGGCACTGTATTCAAAACCACCACACACACACATACAAGCAATTAAAAATAAAACATAAAAGAAAGATGAAAGTCCTCATGGTCTACATCATTGCACCAACAGGAAAAAATAATTCACATGAAGTGGCTAGCACAGAAGTAGGCTTGAGTAAAGGCTCAACACTGTTAGACAGCGTCAGTGTGACCCTATGCACGCCAGAGACTATGGCAGCCCTGCTCATTCAACTCTGTGTTCTGGCAGCAAAGACAGACAAGTTGACAGGGCATTGTTGTAGGCTGAGAATATGGACGTAGAAATACATTTAGAGATTCTGTATCTTTATTCTTTATTTCAGTCACTTGTTCCTACAGAAGCCAGAGCTGGAAAAGGGCCTTCCTGCAGCCCAGTCTGAAGTAAGGCCTCCTGAGTCCCATTCAGGTAAGATGCTCCCGATATTTACCCCTCTGAAGGAAATGGTTCTGTGTTCTTGCTCCTACGGACTCTTTGTCTCTGATTCTCGCTTTCTAGAAATTGTTCTCTATGTCAGTGACCAGAGAGATTGTGTAACTGACCTCCTTGTCTGGTTCATGGGCTCAACTCATTTCTATGGAAGCGACTCCAGGACATGTCCTGGAAGCTGTGAAGCCTACCTTCCTCTCTGGAAAGGAGCAGGGTCTGTGGATGGAGATGGCTGTAGAGGAGGGTGTCTCACGGCATCCAGAAATGGGAAGAGACTCTTCAAGAGGTGACCTGAGAGTAGAAACCCTGATAGAACAGGCTCACTGTTATCAATACTACCTCTGACAAGAATCAGTACCAGCCCTGAGCTCTGCCAAGTCGGGGCTATGGGTGTGGACTACTCATTAACCGTGAAGCAGTCATGCCCTAGATCTGCCCCCAGGGCTATTCCATGGCCAGGAAAGAGTGTCTACTCACTTCTCCTCTCCGCCCTCACCCATACCTACATTCTGTGCTCACATCAGTGCACACAAACACAAATGTTCCACCTACTTTGATTCACAAGTACCGAATCATGAATCCACCAAACAAGCATGCACACGCACATGCACTCACACTTGTTCATGCCTGCTCTCACATATGAACACTCACTCACATCCTCACACGCCAGATGACGTCTCACCCACAACACCTTGCTGACCTCTCTCTGCCAATCTCCAAAAGGAAGATTTGGGCAAGATTAAAAAGAATGTCTGTACAATTGGGTATCAAGTTAAAAGTTTGTTCCACTCTAGCCTGGTAGTGGTAGTGCACGCCTTTAATCCCAGCACTCGGGAGGCAGAGGTAGGTGGATCTCTGTGAGTTCGAGGCCAGCCTGGTCTAAGAAAGTTTGTTCTACTCAATTACCAACTTCCAGGAGGTTCAGAGTTTTGTAATCCCTGGGACCCAATGACAGGAAGGTGTCTGCTGGGTGACTAAAGTTTCAACTGTTTATCAATGAGTTTTCTCGTAGTTCCCTCTGAAATGCCACCGTGTTTATCAATGGGTTTTCTCATGGTTCCCTCTGAAATGCCACCGTGTTTATCAATGGGTTTTCTCGTAGTTCCCTCTGAAATGCCACCGTGTCAGTTTCAGTTTGCACACAGCCTTTATGAAGTTGAATAAAGTATTCCTTAGTATGAATTCCTTTTTAAATGCTTATCTAGGAACTGGAGGGATGGCTCAGAGGTTAAGAGCACTGGCTTGCTTTTCCAGAGGACCCAAGTTTGATTTCCAGCACCCACATGATGGCTCAGAACTGTCTTTAACCCCAGTTGCAGGGGATTCAATAACCTCTTCTGGCTTCTGTGGGCACAAGGCACACAAGTGGTTCACAGACATAGATGTAGGTAAAACACCCATATATAAAATAAATTAAATTTTAATTTTTAAAATGAGAAGAGGGAGGAGGATTAAAAAAAAAAGGAGGTGTGTCTATTCAGGCCTGGTGGGATAGGCCTGCAGGTTCAGCTGGAGCCTAGGGCAGAAAACCAGCAAGCACAGCCCAGTCTGGGCTACAGAGTGAATTCAGTGTCAGCCTGTATAACCTAATGAGACCTTGTCTCAAATAAAAACTTTAACAGTGCATAGGGACATAGCTTGGTGGTTGAGTGCTTATCTAGCCTGTAAGAGGGCCTAGATTCATCTTCTAGAACTGAAGGAGAAAAAAAAAGAACTGTGGGGATTCACAAGAACAAAAGGCACAGGTTTACAATGTAACTCAATGATAGTATGCTTACCTTTCATGTGCGGGGCCTAGAGCTGAACCCCCTGTGCCACATAAGAGGGAGAGAGGGAGGGAGGGAGGGAGGGAGGGAGGAAGGAAAGGAGGGAGGGAGAGGGAAAGGGAAGAGAAAAGGCACACATGGCACTGTCTCCCCCGTGCCCCAGGTCCTGGGCAGTTTCTGCAGTCAGTGAGTAAGCTGCCATTTAGGACAGAGGCTGCTCAAAGTAGTGATTGTGTGTGAATTCCTATTGGGCCAGCACTTAGCAACGGCAGTCCATCTTCCATAGCCTGCAAGAGAGCTGTGGACTGGGACTGGAAAGTGGGCTCCTAGTTAGCATAATGCTAACCACGACAGCCTTGGACTGGGGTTCACTCAAGCACCCTCCTGACATCGCAGGGTTGAGGCTCATTCAAGGGCCCGCCTGGTGACCCTCGGGAGAACAGCTCTTGCGGTCAGAATTGGGGCAGTGCCCACCCCGCCCCCACCGCCTTGTGCAGAAGATTGCGTCAGAGCCAGAGCTTTGTTTCTCAAGTCTTCCTTTTTTTCAGACAGCGGACAGGAGGTCTGTTTCCAACACAGGAGAGGGACGGCCTCCCTACAGGTACCTCAACTAGTGCTTGAACTAAATGAAACTGCCATCTCTGAAGTTAAAGGAACGACCTACTGTTGGCCATTTTATCTGGTTCAGATGGATACCCCCCACACCACCAGAGAACAGGTTTTCCCAGTTGCCTTCATCCTCCAGCATCAACCAATCACCTGGTCCATGATACACTAGGAGCCCAACAGACCAGCAGATCAACCAAAGGGTGCTAACGAAACATTCCTATTTGGACCTTTTCAGGGTTTCTAGGGGCCAAGCAGAGAGAAACCTGCTCCGAGCACAATTTCCATCCTCCATGTGAAGCCTGCCTTGACCCACCTTTCCCTGGGGCTGAGAAAGAAAGTTCAGCTGGACTCAGGTGGTGATGTTCAGGGACATATTCTGGAGGATGCATGTCTCAGGACAGAGTAGCAGCTGGCAGTTGCAGAAAAAAAAAATCAGAGTATCTTTCCATAAGAACTGGCAGTGAAGAGTACCTGCCTCTGGGAAACTTTAGTTTTATCCACCTACACACATAGCATCATCATTCACATTAGCCAGAAGGTGGGACAACCCGACTGTGGTGAATGAGTACAGCAATGGTCTGTACACACAGTGGAGTATAATTCAGCCTTAGGGTAAGGACAGTCAGACACCTTCTCTCACATGGAAAAAGCCTAAAGGCATCACACTAAGTCACAAAAGGGCAAAGGCTGTGTGGTTCCCTTTATTTGACTTATAAAAGCTGTGAGGTCACAACAACAGAACCAGTTGTTGCCAGGGACTGGGGAAAGGAAGGAATTATGAGTACAGAATTTCACTTTCACAAGGCAAAGAGTTCTAGGGATTGGCTGCACAGCACTATAATTGTATTTAACGCTGCTGAATTCCATACTCTGTAATGGTTAACACGATCAACTTTATGATATGTGGTATACGTGTGTGTTGTGAATGCATATCTGTGCATACATTTCAAGACCACAAGAAGACATCAAATGTTCTGCTCTATCATTCACCACCTTATTCCCTTGAGACAGGGTCTCTCACTGAATCTTCAGCTAGCCTGATAGCCAGAGAGTCCCAGTGATCCTCCTGTTTCTGCTACTCATCACCCAGTGCTTGGTTACGGGCATGAGTGACTATGCCCAGTTTTTTACATGGTTTTTAGGGTTCTAGCAATTTGGACTCGGGCCCTCAAGCTGGCATAACGAGCACTCTGTACCACTAAGTTATCTCCTCCAGCCCCAACTACATGTATTTCACTATCATTTAATAGTTACCTTATTTTATTTTAAATTATGCGAGAATGTGTGTGGTGGTATGTGGTGGTGCATGTGGGTGTCTGGAAACTATGAGGGGGTATTGGTTTGCCTGGAATTGGAGTTACAGGCTGCCTGACGTAGGTCTTGGGAACCAAACCTGGGTCCTCTGAAAGGCCAGCAGGCACTCTTAACCATCAAGTCATCTCTCCAGCCCCACACAATTTTATGTTTTTCTTAATGTTTTCTTTGAGACTGGGTCTTATGTAGCCAAGAATGACCTTGAATCTTCTGCCTTTACCCACCCCACCACCACCCCACCATGAGCTGGGATTAGAGGCATTTCATCATACCCTGTTTGTGTGTTACTGGGGATTGATACCTAGGGCCTCATGATTGCTAAGCAAGCACTCAAACAACTGAGTTATATCCCCTGCCTTTCCTTGACTTTAAATGTGATCTGTTGCCATTTGCTGACTGGGACGTGGATAACCATATTCTTCAGGCCAGTCTGTCCTACTGATATGGGTCAGTTTGAACATCTGGTCTCAGAGCTTGGTGCAGCTTTGATAGGAAGACATAGAGTGTCCTCCTACAGGATGTCAGTGGACAGCCTCAGGATGGGTGTGAAAGGAGTACAGAACAGGCAGGGACAGTGCCCATGAGTGCTGCTCTTCTTAACCCTGGCCTCAGCAATGAATGGATCCACAGAGAACTTGCTTTTCCCGGCCACACAAAAGCAAAACATTCTCTCTCAGTTGTCTGTAGGCCTGATGTTTGCTCTGGCTGAGCTGCAGGATTGTCCAGGTAGGAAATAAGGTATAGGCTTTGATGTCCTCTATGGTAGGCTAAACAGCCCTACAAAAACACCCACATCCTAGTTTAGGAACCAGTGAGTGTTAGCTTACAAGTGAAAAGAGGATTTGCACATGTGCTCCAGTGAAGGATCCTGTGATGGGGAGATGATCTTAGGTTGTCTGGATAGGCCTAGAAATATTCACAAGGGTTGGAAGGAGGCAGAAGAAGGCTGAGGTGAGGTGTTGTGGATTGCTGCCATCCAAGTATAACCATCTGACTTCAAAGAGCAGCTGAGACTACTTTCAAGAGATCTTCAGAACTGGGCCTGTTGAATGTTGATGCTCCCTCAAAAAAGAGGGGGTAAAGAGGATCACTGGACCTTCATCTGAGATTCTGACCACACTCCCTCCTTGACCTTCCAGCCTGCTATATATTATTCTGCCCTGATTTCATGTGACTTCATGGCCCTGGGAAGTGCTACAGTCTATAGGCCATGGAAGGTTAACTGAAGGGGTGATTTCATCAAGCTGGAATGAGACTTCACAGTAATGTAGTTGCTTTGGGATCCCCCATGCCCCTGAAAGCAATTCCTCACCCATGCACTGAAAGAAAGCCCAGTAAGAACATCGGCTTCCTAAGTTGGTAGGCTTTTAACTAGGTGTTTCTCTCCCGCCCACCAGTTCCCAAATAACCACTCTGAGGCTTAATATTAATTAAAAACTATTTGGGCTATTAGCCCATGCTTATTATTAACTAGCTCTTACAACTTAAATTAACCCATTTCTATTCTATTTTTCACCATGAGACTTGTAGCTTGTTACCTCACATCTTGCTTCCCCAGTGGCTGCTGGTATCTCCCAGTTCTGCCTTCTCTCTCTCTGTATCTCTGTTTTGATTTCCTGCCTGGCTATTGGCCAAATCAGCTTCTCTATTAACCAGTGGTAATAAAACATATTCACAGCATACAGACAGACATCCCACATCATCTCCCCTTTGCTGTCTATTTAAAAAGAAGGGTTTAACTTTAACATAGTAAAATCTCATATAACTAAACAGGTATCAAGCAAGAATTACAGTTATAATATTTAGTCTATTTGTATTTGGCAAAATTAAAGAAAATACGCTATCATATATTCTATCTTTTGGATTCATTCATTTTGAGGAGATGGGGGGGCTTGTCAGATCCAGGGGCCCAAAACAAGCAACCACAGACTCTGAGATAGACTGTTACTGGTGCCCTGAAACAAGGGGTAGATGTTTGTTTCTAGGTCTTTGGGGAAAGAGTTCCTGAAACACAAGGTTGTGGTAAAGGTAAAGGTGCCGCATTGCTGCTGACACTGAAGACAAAGGAAAGATGTTGATCCCCAAGTCAAGGAATGTGGCTTTAGAAGCTAGGAAGGGAGGGACAAGGAACCAGACTCTCCCAAGAGCCTCTGGGGCAGGGTAACCCTCAGTGAACCTGCTTTCAATCTTCAAATCAACAGAACCCTAAGAGAATAAACAGTTCAAGTTGTCAGGCAATGTGTTATAGCAGCCAAAGGAAACTAATACACTCCTTAAGAGAAGCTGGCTGGTCCCTGACCTCTCTCATTCCAGCATACTTCAGAAGCTCCAGAAGAAGATGGGTGGACAGACTAGACTCACAGGAACACAGGCACTTAGGTGCATCCCAAATCCTTTGGGACTCTGAAGCTAGGAGAACAGAAGCCCAGAAGAAGAAGCACGGTGCATTCTCTAGCAAGGGAAAGGAACATCAGCGAGTCTGTGGCTCCTTGTGAACTGGAACAGATGCAATAGGAATCCTGAGAAGCTGCCCTTGGGATGAAGTCATCCACATGAGCAAGGTCGTGTTCAGGAGCAAGAAAAGATATCAGGGTCCTGATGGTGGTAAGCCCACACGGAGAATGAACCTGGAGCTTAGGAATAGAATCAACATCCCAAACTTCTAGAAAATGCAAAGTCTCTAGTTGATGCTGCTGAGAGTCCTCACTGTGACTGTCCCACCCCAGTCTGGTCCCCAGCCTAACCTTGTCTCCACCCAGCCCCATCATAACTGCCAACTCCTGAGCATCCACCATGTGCAGCATGTTCCATGGGCTCTTCTAAAGAACTCCATTACTTTCCTTTGATAATTTAGACTCGTTACCTCACACATTTCTTTCTTTTCTCCTCCCTTGACTATCTCTCTGGACTTCCTGAAGGCATTGTGTGAAGCATGATACATTAATAAATAAACAAGCCCCCAGACAGTGTGGCAAATGCCTGTGATCTCAGCTTTCAGGAAGGTGGGCAGTCGGGTTGTTGTAAATTCAAGGCCAGCTGGGCTACACAGCAAGAGCCTATCAATAAAAAGAAGGGTGCTGGGGAGATTGCCCAGTGAGTAACATGTTTAATGCTTGACTGCAATCCCACTGCTCACACAAGGAGACAGGAGGCAAAGTTCAAAGGTCATTTAGCCTGCAGTGTGAGACAGTGAATGACAGAGACCCTACCTCAAACAAAATGGAAACAAGTCAGTTGTGCTCTGACCTCCACATGAACACTGTGACGCATCTGCCTGCTATCTATCTCTCTCATTTTACACACACACAATTACCAAGAAAGATAATCAAAATGAACACAAATTTCTGCAGCTGGGTGTTGATGGTACATGACTCCTAGCCCAAGTCCATGTGTGCACACACTGATCTGCATGCCATTGTGGACTGCTGTGCTCTGGGCATGTCATGGTCATAACCATCCTGAATTCAGAGAAGCTGTGATAAGTCACAAGAGACCTTCACCATATTGGAAACCCCTACCATTCTCTCCTGAGGGGGAGGGAGGGTCCACTCCTTCTTGGGGAGTGGGTCATAAGATGGCATATGGAATTCCACCCCTCACTAAGGATATATAAGTGGCTATCCATTGAGGGGGAGCAGAGACTGTTCTTCAGTGATGTAACTGCCCCTAAGTTGTTCATGCTCTTGTATTTAACCCCTAACCCAGGCTTCTCGAAGTAAGCCCAGTTAAACTCACTGGTTCATCAAGTTGGACTTGGTTGGGTCATGTTTCTGACCTGTCATTAGGGCTCTATTGTTCATGACCCCCCAGGAAAATCAGATGCCTAGCTGCAGTAGCATTGTGTGTGTGGCTTTTCTATGAGGAGTGACTAGTCAGATTTTTCCCACTGCTAGCTGACTCTGGACAAGCTCAGTGCCCAGTTAAAGGGCCCTTTGCCTCTCTTTGGGTGCTGTCATTTTTCCTACCTAGGGTTTTGTCTCAGGCTCCAGGTGTGTGCCATAGAGATAGGTGATGGGGGAAGAGCCACTAGCCAATCACATCAAGTTGGGGTGTGGCTACTGGGACCCCAGGTAGAAAATCGAGAAAACACAGGTGTGTTCTCTCTCCATGCCGTGTCCGCCAGACGGATAGGACTGCGGCTTGAGTAGAGTGAGTTCCCCTTTTTTCTTTCATTAAAAATACCTGTTCCTATTGAGCTGGCTTGGTTATTGATTTGTGCCGACTTAATACATCATTATTTGGCACCCAACGTGGGGCTCGAACCCATAGGGAGAAGTGAGTCTACAGGCTGTCCCAAAAGAACCTGGAGAGAATCCTGACATAGACCAAGGTGTGGGCAGCTCTGGTGTAACCTTAAGTCTAGGATTCTGAATCTGAGTCCAGTTCCCTACCTGGGAGCTAGAGAAGGGACAGCCTCTGGTGGCTCAAAAGAAGCCAGCAGCGTTAGGATGTAGGGTTAAATGCTGTAGCCATAACATCCATGGGGAAGCTAAGCGTGAAAGTCACCAGATTTCGACAAAGTCAATGAAAACTTTCAAATGAATGAGGCTATGTCGCTAATTTTTCTGTGAACTCTGAGAGGGAAGGGGTGTATAGTGGCACAAGAACCTGCTTTGCCTGCTTCTGTGGGGAGATACAGAGGGGTTAAAAAAAAAAACCCAAATCCCTGCTCAGATCTCCCTTGTGTGACCTGCCGGTGTGCTTTCCCTCAGGTTGCACAACCTCCTTAGCTTTGGCCAGAAGCTGTGACCCTGAGCAATGGCTTAACCTTCTGCAGATGGCTTTCTCTCAGAAGGAGGAGACATTTGCTGTTAATGATGACAATGGCTTCCATTTATCAAGCAAGGTTCCACTGCCAGGTTTAATGCTGAGAATTCAACACACGTTTTCATTTAAGCCTTTCAACACCTCTATGACATAGACTTTATTATACTTTTTAAAGTCTTATCAGAAAGCTGAACCCCAGATATGTAAAGCTGTTTGTCTGATACCTCATGGCTAATACTCCAGAACTCAGGGTTTGAGTTGAGAGAGCAGACTCCAGAGTTCTCAGCTAACCCTGGATCAGAATTCTTGGAAGAGAATGTATAGGCAGATTGGTTGGCAAAGGATTACCAAGTGTATTTAATAGCTTATATAAAAGATTGTTGATTTTTAGAAAAGAAAGTTTTAAATAGTGTTTAAAGTTTGATGTGCATCCCTGATAAAACTAGGTCAATGAAACAAAAAGCAGTATACAAAAATGGAAATACTAATAAGAGACAAAGTTTATTAACCTAGTAATAAATACAAATTACTATGTGAGGGGAGAATGAGAAGAGAGCGGTCTGCAAGCCGAAAGCAGCCCTGGGGAGACTTGGAATCTGTACCCTATCTTCGACTGGGAACTGTGAGAAATAAATCTTCATGATTTATAAGCCCTCCGTCTGTGATAGTCTGTTAATGTAGCCAAGAGAACTAAGATTTTGTATTACCTACAAGGAAGATGAAAAATTGTGCAATATAGAAACATAATCATAGTTCAATGCACACAAGAAAGAAAATTACAACTGTGCACTGCTGTTAGCGTATCAGACTAGAGAAGATAAAGTGGCAACTGGAGCATAATTGACTTAATGTCCTCCTAATTTGTTGCTATTGTGTTCCTGGGGTGAATATTTAGGTGTCTGATCAAAAAGAAAAAGCAATAAACATTTTTATGATAATTGCCAAGGCAAAGTCAATTGCAGGCGGCCAGGCTTGTTGGGGATTGAGGAAACCCGGCGTCAGAGAAGCCAGGACTGGGGGTGGGGGGGTGGGGAGGTGGGAACGTGGGTCCCCCGCGGGGGGGGCGTGGCCTGGGTCGTGAGGTGGGGCGAGGGAGAACCACAACTCCCAGGCTCCCGCGCGCCGCCTCGCCCTGGCCACGTGAGCCGCGCGGCGGGGGTGCGGTAGCAGCTGCGATCTTACCTAGCCGAGTCTGGAGCCGCTAGGGGACTGTCGCGAACCGGGCTGCCGCCCACCCAGTGCGCGCACCATGGCGGTGAGTTCTGCGTTGCTCAGCGGAGGGGACGGAGATGGGCGGCTGTGCGGCCCTCCGGGAGATCTTCGCAGTCCCTGGCCCCGGGCTGGAGAGGAGGTTATGTCAGCGACGCTGTCACAACTGGAGTAGGGCTGGGGGTGCTGCAGGTGAAGCTGGCTGTTGCTCTGTAGTTTGTTTGTCCCCTCCTGCAGGGTGTCAGTCACTACAACCAGGCCAGCCCCTAGTGGGACAGGTGCGTGAGGAGAGTGAGGACAGCTGTCCGCGGTCCCTTCCCGGGATCTACCCAGATTTCAGGCATTGCAGAAAGGTTTCCTCCAAGGGGAGGCCCGGCGGGGTTCAGCGCAGCCCACGCGCTTGCACTGAGCACACACCCCCAGATCGGCCTGACCTGGGCACGTTCCTGGGTCTGTTTCTTTAAAACTAGTTACTTCCCCATCCTTCTTGCCCCCAGAATCTGAAAGTAGAGTTTTCAACAGACGTCTTTTCCTGGTGAGGTTCTCCCTTAGATAGAGAATGACGCTTGCTTCCTCTTTGAGGAAATCCTATCAGTTTCTTCATCTCACAAAGAATGTCTCGGAATCTAAGACAGGAAGCCCACCCAGGCTGTTTGGTAGAGAGGCACTCCACCTCCTGCTGATCCTCTAACACGGAAAATAGATGGGAACTCCTTGATAAAGTCCCCAGGAAGTCAACGGCAGCACACGGGCTTTCGTCCCTTTCTGAAGTGTCTGGTTAAAAAAAAAAACGAAGGCACTTTTCTTCAAGTTTAACCCCAAATGAGAAAAAAGAAAACAAGCCTTTGTGAATGGCTCTGTTTTTGGCCATGGTCCCTCCACTGTGAGGTGCCGCCCTTCATAAAGCACAGATAAACTGCCGGCGACACATTTATTATCCCCAGTGGGAACACGACTGGCGCTCTGCACTTACATATCTCAACACAAGACCTACCAACTAAAGCTACGGCCCCTTCCTGTAAGTCTGGCTGTACTGATTCTGGATCCTCTTTCTTTCTTTCTTCCTTTCTTTTTTTCTTTCTTTCTTTTTCTTTCTTTCTTTCTTTCTTTCTTTTTCTTTCTTTCTTTCTTTCGTTTATAGTTCAAAATACAGAAGGAGTGAGGAAGGCAGGGGCACCAGAGGTTTTGTAGGGAAGTGGAATCGTTCCATATGGCAGTGCTAGTTGAGGACATCCTGCATTCTGGCTTCCCAGCTGCCTCCTGCTTCCCAACTGTCCCAGACACTTGCCTCTCCTCCCACAGGTGGCTTTGTTCCCTCCCCAGGTCACCCTGCCTCTCTGCTTCTGTCTGCAATCTCTCTGTTTTAATTATCTATTGTTTTGCCCATTCCCCTGCTAAGCACTTGGAATGCTCCCAGCCTTCTCTCATTCATTTGCATCCTCAGGGTCTACACATTCCTAGCACAAGGAAAGGAGATACTGTTGAGAGAAGTTTACTGTCTGTAGGTCTTTCCGTGGGCAGCAAAAGGTGTTGACTTCTTTTTTGCTCCTGAGGTAGTTGGCCTGGACCCAAGGATGATAGAATAAAATGAGCTGTGGAAACTTCCACAGTGACTAAATTAGCTACTGGAGACGTGCCATTCATGCCTACTGCTTTACCAGCCAGACTGGGTGGAGTGACAGGCACAGCCTCCCCCTGGCAGGGGTGGGGCCAGAGGCCTCTGCAGCACTGATGGTGGCAACCTTGGGATACATGGAGTTCCCCTGTTGTTGGCGCCATCGTGGTATTCTTGTGTGAGTATTCATCCAGGTCAGCAACTGTTCTGAAATTCTAACAAGCGCCTCAGCATGGTAGAACTCAAAATGATTTTCCTATTTGGCACTATTTTAACTTTTTATGTTTGCCAACCACCACTTTCCTATTAGGGAGATAAACTGATTTTGAATTTGTTACATAAGGTATCTGGCCAACTCCAGCTAGTAGGCTGGGGACATGGTGGTTCCGACTATTTCTCCAACCATACCGCTACAGATTCTTGCTCCAGAAATACCCAGAGTGCTTATGAAACATGCGGCAATTTGAAGAGTAACTCGCGCTTTCTAGAAAGTTCCATGACTGAGTGCATGGACCTTTAAACAAAGGCCCCTGTTAACAGTTGCTGCCAGTAGCAGAGGTGTTGGGTTGGGAGAGATACTGGTAGGAGCTGAACGCAGGGCAAGCCTGTGCAGGCCCTCGGAAGACCAAGCTACATGGTCTGCTCTTCAGATGGTTTCACTCTCCTCTGGGTCTTCTGAAAGTCAGACCCCTTTCAGAACCGAAAGGTATGTTTGCCAAGCCAGGCAGCCATGCCTGTTTCCAGGTCTGGTCTACAGGGTCTGAACGTGGGGAACAGAACACCATGGATGAGACTTCCTCTCCACTCACAAAGAGGCAAACTCATATTTTGTTTCCTCTTGTCCTTTATTGTGTTTCAGAGTAGACCTGAAACTCACAGTGGGAGCCTGTCTGCACAAAGTTCACAGGGATCTGAGAAAGTAAAGCCAAACCAGGGAAAAAGACTTCCTGGGGTTCAGTCCCCATTTTACAGATGGGGTCACTGAGCTCCAGTAGGAGCTTGCTGTGTGGCTTGCCAAGGTCCTAGCAGAAAGGGAAGGCAGATACAGGATGTTCAACTTCAGAATCTGTATTCTGTCCACTAGGCTCTGTTCCTCTGTTCAAACTGTACCACGCCCCGTGAGCATATGAACCCTTTCCTCAAATGGGTCCCCTAGGTTCTGATTGACATGTCTAAGGAGCCCAGGCACTGCATTTTTAGTAAAGTTCTGAGGTCTTAAGGGAACATAGCATCCTTCACTAAGCTACCTGGGCAGCGTGGGACTTGTTGGCAGCCTCTACCCTCAGTGGTTCACCTGTAATTCCCTGTGTGTGGAACCAGGATTGTGCACATCCGTGGTCCACCCAGGGTCTTTCCTCCTCACCTCTACCCCCCTGCTTTGCATCCTGTTTTTCAGTTGTAGTGCCTTAAGCACTGGCTTTTCTTCCCTGTCCTCACATACCATGGTCTTGTTTGCTTCGGTTCTGTGTCCTTAAAGGCCTAAGCACCACCACTGTGATTGCATGGGTGTCTCTTCTCCTGTACTTTTCACCTCTCCTAGCTTCTTCCCTTCTCTTCTCCCAGTGTGGCCTTGTCTCTGCTATTTTCACGTCTTTTTGGAAATGTTAAAACTAACCACCAAAGACTCAGTTGGTCGAGTGCTTGTCTAGCACACACGGAGTCATAGATTGAATCCCCAATGCCACAGAAACCTAGTGTGGTGCTGCATTCTTGTTATCCCAGCACTCAGAAGCTGGAATTAGGAGGATCAGAAGTTCAGAATCATTCTCAAATTCAAGGTCAGCCAGGGCTACACAAGACCCTGAACAAAGCAAAACGTAATGGTTCAGCAGTTAAGATTGTGTTCTGCTTTTGCAGAGAACCCAATTTGGGTCCCAGAACACATGTCATCCTTGGGTAGCTCACAACTACCTGCAACTACCTGCTCCAGGAGGAATCTGGTACTCTCTTCTGTGGGCACATCCAAAAACTCACACACACATACACACTTATACACATAATTAAAAATAAAAGTATTTTTTGCCAGATAAAGTGTTGGATGCCTTAATCGAAGCACTTGGGAGGCAGAGGCAGATAGATCTGGTATACATAGCAAGTTCCAGTGCATGGTGAGGTGCTGTCTCTCTCTCTCTCCATATATATGTATGTATGTATGTGTGTATGTATAAAACAAACAAAAAGAACAAAATTTTCTCCACAAATTAGTTTTGTTTACTTATGTCAAATGAGGGTCAGGTGTGAAGACATGAGTTCTATTCCTGTTGCTCCTACTACCTCACAGTATAACCCTGGGTATGCCATTACTTCCTCTTGGGCTTCCTTAAAGGTTGTGTTGAGAGCACAGGCTCTGAAACCAGTCTGTCTGGGCAAAATCCTGCTGGCCAACATGTCAACAGATATGAGAAAAGATCAGCACTCTCCATGGTTAGAGTCTGTCCAACAAGAAAAGGAGTGGGCAGAAGACAGGGCTCTAGGTTCTGCCTTCTGGCAGAAAAGAAAGCTATTGAGATATTCCAGCTTCTCCCAGACTTGATTAGAGTCATCTCTCAGACTGTCTTAACAGCCTGTGGTTCTCATGGAATCCTTTTGAGAAATATTCCTTTAGGTATTTTTTTTGGGGGGGTTGTTTTTGTTTGTTTGTTTTTTGTTTTTTTAGAGGAGAGGTTATAACACTTTTGTTTTTAACTGATTTTTATTGAGCTCTACATTTTTCTCTGCTCCCGTCCCTGCCTCTCCCGTCTCCTTCAACCCTCTCCCAAGGTCCCCATGACATCTTGTCTTTTTCTACTTTCCATGTAGGTTAAATCCATGTATGTCTCTCATAGAGTCCTCATTGTTGTCTAGGTTCTCTGGGATTGTGATTTGTAGACTGGTTTTCTTTGCTTTATGTTTAAAAACCACCTATGAGTGAGTACATGTGATAATTGTCTTTCTTTGTCTGGGTTACCTCACTCAAAATGATGTTTTCTAACTCCATCCATTTGCCTGCAAAATTCAAGATGTCATTGTTTTTATCTGCTGTGTAGTACTCCATTGTGTAAATGTACCTCATTTTCCTTATCCATATGCGGTAGAGGGGCATTTAGGTTGTTTCCAGGTTCTGGCTATGACAAACAAGCTGCTATGAACATAGTTGAGCACATGTCCTTGTGGTATGATTGAGCATCCTTTGGATATATACCTAATTCTCTGGAAATCGCCACACTGACATCCAAAGGGAATGTACTACCTTGCATTCCTACCAGCAATGCAGAAGTGTTCCCTTTTCCCCACAACCTCTCCAGCATAAGTTATCATCGGTGTTTTTGATCCTGGCCATTCTTACAGGTGTAAGATGGAACCTCAGAGTTGTTTTGATTTGCATTTCTTTGATGACTAAGGATGTTGAGCATTTCCTTGAGTGTCTTTCAGCCATTTTAGATTCCTCTATTGAGAGTTCTCTGTTTAGGTCTGTATCCCATTTTTTTATTAGATTATTTGTTCTTTTGGTGACCAATTTCTTGAGTTCTTTGTATATTTTGGAGATCAGACCTCTGTCTGATGTGGAGTTGGTGAAGATCTTTTCCCATTCTGTAGGCTGCCGTTTTGTCTTGTTGATTGTGTCCTTTGCTTTACAGAAGCTTTTCAGTTTCAGGAGGTCCCATTTATTAATTGTTTCTCTCATTGTCTGTGCTGCTGGGGTTCTAATTAGGAAGTGGTTCCCTGTGCCAATGCGTTCAAGTGTACTTCCCACTTTCTCTTCTATGAGGTTCAGTGTGGCTGGCTTTATCTTGAGGTCTTTGATCCATTTGGACTTGAGTTTTGTGCATGGTGATAGATATGGATCTATTTTCATTCTTCTACATGTTGATATCCAGTTATGCCAGCACCACTTGTTAAATATGCTTTCATTTTTTCCATTTGATATTTTTTGCTTTTTTGTCAAAAATCAGGTGTTCAAAGATGTATGGATTAATATCTGGGTCTTTGATTCAGTTCCATTGGTCGTCCTGTCTGTTTTTATGCCAATACCAGGCTATTTTCAGTACTGTAGCTCTGGAGTAGAGTTTGAAGTCAGGGATTGTGATGCCTCCAGAAGTTCTTTTATTGTACAGGATTGTTTTGGCTATCCTGGGTTTTTTGTTTTTCCATATGGAGTTGAATACTGTTCTTTCTAGGTCTGTGAAGAATTTTGCTGGGATTTTGATGAGCGTTGCATTGAATCTGTAGATTGCCCTTGGTAAGACTGCCATTTTATTATGTTAATTTTACCTACCCAAGAGCATGGGAGATCTTTTCATTTTCTGGTGTCTTCTTCACTTTCTTTCTTCAAAGATTTAAAGTTCTTGTCATACAGGTCTTCCACTTGTTTGGCTAGAGTTACTCTGAGATATTTTATGTTATTTGTGGCTATTGTGAAGGGTGATGTTCCTATGATTTCTTTCTCAGCCCATTTATCATCTGTGTACAGGAGGGCTACTGATTTTTTCGAGTTAATCTTGTATCCTGCTACATTACTGAAGGTGTTTATGAGTTATGGAAGTTCCTTGATAGAATTTTTGGGGTCACTTATGTAAACTATCATATCATCAGGAAACAAAGTTTGACTTCTTCTTTTCCAATTTGTATCCCCTTGATCTCCTTTTGTTGTCTTATTGCTCTATTTAGAACCCCAAGTACTATATTGAGTAGATATGGAGAGTTTGTCTTGTTCCTGACTTCAATCGGATCACTTTGAGCTTGCCGCATATTGCCTTTATTATGTTTAGGTATATTCCTTTTATCCCTGCTCTCTCCAAAACCTTTATCATAAAGGGATGTTGTATTTTGTTGAAGGCTTTTTCAGACTCTAATGAGATGATCATGTGGTTTTTTTGTTTTATTTCTTTTCACTTTGTTTATATGGTGGATTACATTGACAGATTTTCGTATGTTGAACCATCCTGCATCTCTATGATGAAGCCAACTTGATCATGGATTATTTTTCTGATGTGTTCTTGGATTCGGTTTGCCAGTATAATATTATTTTTACATCAGTGTTCATGAGTGAGATTGATTTGTAATTCTCTTTGTTAGTGGTTTGCGTATCAGGGTAATTGTGGCCTTATAAAAAGAGTTTGGCAGTGTTCCTTCTGTTTCTATTGTGTGGAACAATTTGAGGAGTATTGGTATTAGTTCTTTTTTGAAAATCTTGTAGAATCTGTGCTGAAACCATTTTGCCCTGGGCTTTTTTGTTTGTTTGTTTGAAAGACTTTTGATGACTGTTTCTATTTCTTTAGCAGTTATAGGTCTATTTAATTTGCTTATCTGGTCTTGATTTAATTTTGGTAAATGATTTTTATCCAGGAAGTTGTCCATTTCCTTTAAGTTTTCCCATTTTGTGGAGTACAAGTTTTCAAAATATGACCTAATGATTCTCTGGATGTCCTCCATGTCTGTTGTTATGTCCCCCTTTTCATTTCTGAGTTTGTTAATCTGGATATTCTCCCTCTGCCCTTTGTTTAGTTTGGATAAAGGTTTATCTATTTTATTGATTTTCTTCAAGAACCAACACTTTGTCTCATTGATTCTTTGTATTGTTTTCTTTGTTTCTATTTTGTTGATTTCAGCTCTCAATTTGATTATTTCCTGCCATCTAGCCCTCCTGGGTGAGTTTGCTTCTTTTTGTTCTAGAGTTTTCAGGTGTTCTGTTAATTCGCTAGTGTGGGATTTCCCCAGCTTCTTTATGTAGGCATTTAGTGCTATGAACTTTCCGCTTAACGCAGCTTTCATTGTGTCCCTTAAATTTGGGTATGTTGTGTGGTCATTTTCATTGAATTTTAGGAAGTCTTTAATTTCTCCCTTTATTTCTTCCTTGGCCCATTGATGATTCAGGTGAGCATTGTTTAATTTCCTTGTGTTTGTGGTCTTTCTGGAATTAGTGTTGCTGTTGAATTCTAGTTTTAAGCCATGGTGATCTGAGAAGATACATGGGGTTATTCCAGTTATTTTGTATCTGTTGATGTTTGCTTTGTTCCCTAGTATGTGGTCAATTTTTGAGAAGGTTCCATGAAGTGCTGAGAAGAAGGTATATTCTTTTATGTTTGATGCAATGTTCAGATGTCTGTTAAGTGCATTTGAGTCATAACATCTGTTAGTTCCCTTATTTCTCTGTTAATTTTCTGTCTGGCAGACCTGTTCAGTGGTGAGAGTGGAGTGTTGAAGTCTCCCACTATTAGTGTGTGGGGTTTAATGTGTGATTTAAGCTTCAGAAGTATTTCTTTTACATAAGAAATTACAAATTACATATGATTTCTTACATAAGAATCAGTATTCAGATTTCTTCTTGATGGATTTTTCCTGTGACTAATATGAAATGTCCTTATTTGTCTTTTTTGATTGATTTTAGTTTGAAGTTTATTTTGTTAGATATTAGGATAGCTACACCAGCTTGTTTCTTAGGTCCATTTGGTTGGAAAATTTTTCCCAACCCTTTACTCTGAGGCAATATCTGTCTTTGAGGTTGAATTGTGTTTCTTGTATGCTGAAGAAGGATTGATTCTGTTTTCATATCCAGTCTGTTAGCCTGTGTCTTTTATAGGTGAGTTGAGTCTGTTCATATTAAGAAATATTAATGACCAATGATTGCTAGTTACTGTTATTTTTCATTGTGTGTTTTTTCCATTCTTTGGGATTTGCTGCTGTGAGATTTTCTATTGTCTGTGTTTTTGTGGATGTAGCTAACTTCCTTGGGTTGGAGTTTTCCTTGTAGTACTTTGTGTAGGGCTGGGTTTGTGGCTAGGTATTGGTTAAATCTGGTTCTGTCATGGAATATCTTGTTTTGTCCGTCTAGGGTGAGTGAAAGTTTTGCTGGGTATAGTAGTCTGGGCTGGCATCTGTGGTCTCTTAATGTCTGCATAACACTTGACCAGGACTTTCTTGCTTTCATTGTCTCCACTGAGAAGTCAGGTGTAATTCTGATACATCTGCCTTTATACGTTACTTGGCCTTTTTCCTTTGCAGCTCTTAATATTCTTTCTTTACTCTGTATGTTTAGTGTTTTGATTATTATGTGGCAAGGGGACTTTTTTTTCTCAATCCAGTCTATTTGGTGTTCTGTAAGCTTCCTATATCTTCATATGCATATCTTCCTTTAGGTTGGGAAAGTTTTCTTCTATGATTTTGTTGAATATATTTTCTGTGCTTTTTAGTTGGACTTATCCTTCTATCCCTGTTATTCTTAAGCTTGGTCTTTTATGGTGTCCTATATTTCCTGGATATATTCCTGTGTTATGCTTTTGTTAGATTTAATGGGTTTTTTTTTGACCAATGAGGCTACTTCCTCTATTGTATCTTCAGCACTTGAGATTCTTTCTTCCATCTCTTGTATTCTGCTGTTTGTGCTTGCATTTGTGATTCCTGAGCTTTTCCTTATATTTTGTGTTTCCAGAATTCCCTTGGTTTGTGTTTGCTTTATTGTCTCTATTTCTGCTTTCAAGTCTTGAATTGTTCCTTTTATCTGTTTGATTGCTTTTTCATGTTTTTTTTAAAAAGCGATTTGTTGATTTCTTCCAATTTTTGTTTGTCTTTTCTTCCATTTCTTTGAGGGAAGTTTTCATTTCCTTTTTAAGTGCCTCAAACATTCTCCTAAAGTTATTTTTTAGGTCATTTTCTTCTGCTTCATCTATATTTGGGTGTTTAAGTCTTGCTGTTGTAGGTCCACTAGTTTTTGTTGGTGTCATGTTGCTCTTTGTGGCTTTGCATGTGCTCTTTCCTTGTCTACCCATCTTTTCCTCTGAGTGGTGTAGTTGGGGCTCTGTCTCTGGTGATCAATCTTCCAGGTGCCAGTGGATCCAAGGCTCAGATGGTTGCTCCTCCTGGTGTTGTCAGGGCCACGGTTCCAGTTACCCCCGAGGTCGCTCAGCGCTCGGGGAGTTGTTCTGCAATCCTGAAGGTCATTCAGGCCTGTTCCCATGGAGTTTGCTTGTTTGAGGCTGCTCCAGCAGAGGTAGCTGCCTTTGGGCCTGTTCCTGCAGAGGTTGCTGGCTCAGGCCTGCTGCCATGGAGGTCCCTGGCTCAAGGCCAGTCCTGCAGAGGTCTCTGGTTCTGGCCTGCTCCCTTGGCAGTTGCTCCCTTATACCTGCTCCTGTGAAGGCCATTAGAGATCACTGTTCCCACAGATGTTTCTGTCTTGGACCTGCTCCCTTGGTCCTGCTCCCTTGGACCAGGTCACTGGCTCAGGCTTGCTCCAGCAGAGGTTCCTTTCTTTTTTCACAGCCTACTGTTCTTTATTATCTCTTTTGATGATCAATTTTGAGAAGTTGGAAGAAGAAAAAGGTAGATGCATATAATCTGTGATGTAGGACTGTTACCTACAAACAAGTTAGTGGCTCTGGTGTCCCAGTGGCCAGAGAATGCCTAATGGCACAGCTTCCAGACAAAGTGACAGCTAGCCTAGTTTTCCTGTCCTTCCACCTGCACTGAAGCCTGTCTCAGTCCAAACTCCTACAGCCTTTCTGAGAACCCACACTCTCTCTCCAGGTCCTTCCCTGGAACACTCATCAAGAGCTACCAGGCTTCTCACAAAGTGCACCCAGGAATCCCATTTCCTTTTCCAAGGTCCCCTTTCCCGTTTGCAGTTGAGATAGAGTTAAAGGGGAGGGAGTTGGACTGAATCAATGTGTTCCTTTTTTATGTTTTTAATGGTCCTATGGTTGAAACAAGGGCCTTACATATTCGACGCAAGTTCTCCACCCTCCTCACCTTCTCAGTGCTGGTTTGCTGGGGTCAGCAAGGAGACTCGTTAAGGAGTGGGTATGTGTGGTGTATATGGGAGACATCTGTCCTTAGCCTTGCTTGACAAACTCTGTCACATCTGTCCAGGTTCACTGGGACAAAGACGACTTGCTGCTGGCTCTGGGGAATGTGTTCCAGAACTAAGCAAAAGGCTGAGCCAGTATATAAGGCTTGGCATAGGGCTTCCTATTGAGTTTGGAGGGGCCATCTCCATGTGGTTGGCCTGGTGAGGGTGGGCACTCCCCATCTTCACTTCTACATGGAGCAGGGCTCAGTTAGGTGCTATTGCCCCTCCGCTTCCATGTGGCTTCTGATGGACCTTCCAGAATGTAAGTCCTATAGCCCCAGGTTTCCCATGGCAACCGCTGGAGAGCATTAGGAAGCAGGACCTGTGTCCAAGCCTCCTGTGATGCTGACCCTCATCTCTTTCAGATGCATTTTGTCTTCTCAGATGAGGCTGTGCTTCTGTTTGATTTCTGGAGAGTTCACAGTCCTACAGGTAAGAAACGGGAAAGTCAGTGCCAAGCAGCAGAAAACCTGGGTTCTCTTTATTTTCTGTGGGCAGTAAAGGCACATTGAGCTAGAACTGTGAATATATTATTCTAAGGCAGGCTGGAAATAATTCAGACACCTGTTGTGACAGTTATGCCCTTCCCTACAATGGATGGCCATTGTCCAGCTACAGACTAAGCAGTGAAGTAGAACACCACTTTGTTAGTATCTCACCAAGATTCTGTGGGTTGACTATGCTAACTAAGCAGTCTACACTCAGGGCCTCTCATGCAGTGGAACCAGACAGTGGCTGGATACAGTCTTTTGAGGAGCATTTAGAGTATTGTCCTGGTTGTGGGCTGCAGCCTCAGCTGGGCTTCATCTGAGCCTCACAGTGGCTCCTCCTATAGTGTGGGCTTCCTCATGGCAGAATGGCTAGGTTTCAAGAGCAGGTATCCTAAAAAGAACATGAGTGAAATGCATGAGGTTTTAAAAACCTACCCTAGGGGATGGTAAGAAGGCTCAGGTGGTAAAGTGCTTGCTGAGATAGCATGAAGACCTTAATTTGATTCCTAGCGCCCATGTAAAAGGCAGGCATGGCAGCATCCACCTGTAATCCTTGCACTGAAGAGTAGAGACAGGAGGATTCCTGGGACTTGCTAGCCAGGCAGCCTATCTTTAGCTTCAGCAATAGATGCAGTCTAAAAAAATAAGGTAAGAGCACTAGAAGATACGTAATGTTGACCCCTGATTTCTACACACATGTGCACCCACACATATGTGCAATATGCACACATAAAAAAATAAAACCTACACTCGGAAGTTACATAGCATTATCTTAACCTATTGACTGATCCTTCCGGGCTAAAAGGGAGGTAACATGGCTCCCATCTCATGTTGGAAGGAGGCGCCAGTAGGATATATGGGAGTGAACATCTTTGAAACTTACATTCTATCATAGATACTATAGAGTAACCTGGAAAAACTAAGGCAGATGTGTGTGAACAGAAGGGAGTCCATGTCCTGTGGGAGTGGGATGATGAAGCTGGATGCAAGAGAGTAAAATCAAGGCCATGACAACAAGTGCCACCAGTCATCTGCTGAAGCAGCCCTCAGCTCAGCCTGCAGCCCGCCTGTCCCTCCACCCTGAGGCCAGCTACTTAGGGGCTCAGCCGCAAGTCGTTGGTACATATAAGCTCCCACGAGCAAGTGTTTATTATATACAGGGTGTCTTCCTCAGTGCTGAGGTCACAGGTGTGCACTACCATTCCTAGCTCCAAATATATTCTTGTGCCATAAAGCCTCATAAAATACTTTGGATGGACCATTTATTATCTTGTGTTGTACGAGGAACCACATTCCAGTGTATCAGAACTACTAAGAAATGTTTAGAGAAGCAAGGGGATGATGAAGGTCTGAGCGTAATGAAGGTGAGGAGGAAGAGACCAGTGGCAGGAGTGGGTTCAGAGTGAGTGGAGATTGTCCTGTTATAAAAACACAGGTAGCATCAGAGTTCATCTCACCTAGAGGCATGAATAAATACTATTCTCTAGCTTATTAGATTTTTCTCTATAAATGTAATACGTACAATACTAATAGACAATATTTAGGAAAATTGGCAAAGAGGAAAATAAACATCCACTGTATTCTAACTTGTTGCTCTCCTGCCATACCCTCTCTCAGGGTTTCTGGTATGCCTACATGTGAAAAGTGTATGCCTCTAGGTATACACCCCTCCATTTGCAAGAAATATTTATAGAGATGTATGCAGAATGTGGGGGAGCTTATTTGGATGGTGCTGTGTAGCTTCTTCACCCTCAACCCCTGGCTCTGCCAGAACGAGGAACCACATTCCAGTGTATCAGAACTACTAAGAAATGTTTAGAGAAGCAAGGGGATGATGAAGGTCTGAGCGTAATGAAGGTGAGGAGGAAGAGACCAGTGGCAGGAGTGGGTTCAGAGTGAGTGGAGATTGTCCTGACTCCTGGGTAGCCCCCTGGGGAGTGTCTGCGGGAGAAGCAGTGCTTTTCAGTGAGCTCTACAACTTGGCTTGCTTGTTCTGGGGCACTGGGGATCAAACCTTGGGCCTCACTTGTGCTAGGCAAGCATTCTGTCTCTGGGCCTTTTTACTTTTTGAGATGTAGTCTCACTAAATTGTTTAGGTTAGCCTGGAATCCACTCTAGTCCAGGCCAGCAGTAAACTGTGATCTCTCAGCCATCAGAGTACCTGGAATTACATACAGCCTGTGTCCAACATCCATTTTGCTTCTTTATTTATATGCATGTACACTTATGTGTGGAAATGGATGTGCATCTGTGTGCATGTCCATGTGCATGTCACAGGACAATCTTGACTGTTTATCAGATGGCATCCTCATTTTTAAGACAAGGTTTCTAACTGACTTGGAACCTGCCTAGTAAGCTAGGCTGGACTGGCCAGCAAGCCCAGGTATCCGGCTGTGTTTGCTTCTCCAGTGCTGGGAATACAGCAGAGGTGGCTGCTGCTGCTGCCACCGCCACCACCGCTTCCTACTTCCTCTTCTTCTCCTCCTCCTTCTCAGAAATCTACCCCTGCTTTTTAATGCATGTCACCACACCTGACCCACTTTATCTTTAATTGGCAAAAACTGTCCATCTTATGTGGCACTCTGAGATGTTTCAGTGCATGTGTAGGTTAAGTAGCATTCGGATCAGGGCCAGCCCACCTGTGTCATTTCTTCATGATGAGAACATGTAAAACCCTCCCCTAGCTTTTCTGAAATGTAGTACTCTATCATTATCTGCAGTCACCATGCAGGACATGCACACCCAAACCTATTTTTCACCTTTGCCTCTTCACAGGCATGGCCCTCTCAGTGCTGGTTGTCTTGCTCCTGGCTGTATTGTATGAAGGCATCAAGGTTGCCAAAGCCAAGTTGCTCCACAAGACTCTGGAGAACCTGCCTGATACCACCAGCCAGCGGCTCATCCTGGAATCAGACCAGGATTCTACAAGCTCCAGATCGAGTCCAGCCAATGGCCACCGCCTCAGGTACAAACCATGAGTAGGACGGCCAGACAGTCACTTCACCCTGACAGGTGGCTGGGCCCAGAGAACGTTAGCCCCACACATAGAAAGATAATTTGGGCCCCAGGAAGTCTTTAGTAAGATGAATTTAGAGCCCGGGTCTGTGGTGTCTGGGCCAAAGCTACATATCGAACAGCCTCTTGGGTGGATCCCAAGGATTTCTCAGGGAACTGCAGGGAACTTTAAACCTATGCTGCAGGTCTGTCACCAGGCTCCCAAACACAAGAGAACTGCAGGTGTACCAAAGCAAGAGTTGCCATCAGCCTAGTGTCCCACTTGATGGGAGAGGGAGGCATCTTTTCTGTGGTGCAGGCCCCACCTGCAACCTCCTCCTATGCTTAACGAGCCTGCCTGCTACATCACCAGCCACCTTACCTGGGTGGCTCACTCCCTCATAGCCATCCAGTGTTTTAGTGATAAGAAAATCAGTACTCAAAAGGTTCAGAGCCACCTCCCACATTCAATTCAGTGGAAAGACTGGCTTCCCGATGATTTCTTCTTATTCCTTGTCACACAAAATTGACTACATAAACCATAATGGTTTCCCCATTTGCCTAGGATGGCAGGAAGCTTCAGAGCTGAATGTGGTGGGGATATCATTTTGGACAGAAATCTCAGCTAGGTAAAATACATTGTGCTGGGACTCCAGAGCTTTCTGTCCCTAACAAAACATATCTGCTCATCACTGTTTAACTAACTTGTTTCTCTTTTATGCCTAGGTGGCTTTTGTGTTACTTTGGCCAGTCCCTAGTCCATGTCATACAGGTGGTCCTTGGCTATTTGGTGATGCTGGCTATAATGTCCTACAACACCTGGATTTTCCTCGGTGCAATCGTGGGCTTGGGTGTGGGTTATTACCTAGCCTACCCACTTCTCAGCATGACTTAGTGGGCCAATAGGTGCTGAGAGCTGGAGAGAGCTGGGCCCTCTGCCCCAGGCATTGGACTTCCAGCTGCTGTTTCTTATGATGGCCATTGCTCACCTCTTTCCCAGTTCCTGGCAGCGTTGAGCCGAAGCCAGCAAATGGTCCCTGGAGCTTAGAGACCATTGGAGCTACCTCCCCTCCCAGCCTGGACTACAAAGGGCCCAGGCCTCCTGTGGTGCCTTAAGCAAGTGGCTATAACCAAAGGGAACATGGAGAGACTGGAACCTGGAGGCAGAGTAGCCAGACTGTAATCATAGATCTCAGACTGCCAATTAAAATTTTCCAAAGAGCTTCAGTGAGGAAGGCCATGGAACCTGGATACCCTCTTCTGCTTTGTGCCTTAATGCCAGGGGCATCTCCATCTTGGGGGTGGACCACGCCAGCACCTTCTTAATGCCAGGGTCATCTCCGTCTGGGGGTGGACCGCACCAGCGCCTTCTCACCAGGGCATCTCCGTCTGGGGGTGGACTGCGCCAGCGCCTTCTCACCAGGGCATCTCCGTCTGGGGGTGGACCACGCCAGCACCTTCTCACCTTTTTCCCTGGGACACATAAAGACTCCCATTGACGAAACAAGTTTTTCACTTTGAACTCCTGATTGGCAATTTTGCACACTCATACAAAACAAAGTTCCTAATGAACTCACTGTGCTCATGAAGACAGCAGTGTCTGCTGAGACTGTCTCCCTTCCTTAGGGAGCCTGAGCAAGGCTGCAGACATGTCCCCTGTGCAGGTGAGCTCATCTGACAGCACTGCCTGCAGCAGGTCAGTCTTGTGACCAGGGCCTTACCCGGTCCTCTTGTGTGCATCACAGAACAGCATTTCCTAACAGAGCTGGCTGCCTCCTATTTCTTACTTGCTGCTAATGCCTAATGACCTGGTAAGGAGCCATGAGTCAGTCACTGAAGTACTGATTCAACAGGGATGTGTTGGGGGAGGGGTGCTGACTGAGGCGCAATAAGCTGTCAGACAAAAGCCAGGTCATGTTAAGAGTTAAGTGAACTCCAGGTATTTGAGCCTTTTCACTTTACAGAAAAAAGTTAAGAGACAGGAATGGGGACACACACCTGTAATCCCCAGGAGGCTGAGCCTGGGAATCATGGGTTTGAGGGCAGCCTGGTCTACACAGAGGTCCAGGCTAGCCTGGGATGCACAGTGACACACACACACACACGACAGTCATTGCTGCATGTATAGTGCCTATATTCAAGTACCTTATTGACTCAATGAAAAGATGGTTTTAAGCTTTGGGAATTATAAACAAATACACTTTAATAAATTTCTATTTTGAACAGTCTGTGGTTGTCTGATTTTCTCTTTTCCAACAGTACACAGCTCTTACATGTTAGCACTGCAGGAACTAGGGGAGACCAAGGACTAAGATTGCATGTAGTAAAGACAACTCTGTGTGCAGAGAAACTACATCTGGAAATGTGCCTGTTGGTAGACAGCCAGCGTATCAACTTGGTCATATTAGGTTCATGTAACAAGTACCTGCTTGTAGTGAGAAGGCATCTTGTTTGTTCCTGGCTGCTCAGCCCCGAAATAACCACACAGAAATTGTATTAATTAAATCACTGCTTGGCCCATTAGCTCTACCTTCTTATTGGCTAGCTCTTACATCTTAATTTAACCCATTTCTATTAATCTGTGTATTGCCACATGGCTGTGGCCTACCTGTAAGGTTCTGTCCAGGGTCTCTCTCTGGCAGGGCAACATGGCTTCTCCTGACTCCGCCTTCTTTCTCCCAGCATTCAGTTTAGTTTTCCCCACCTACCTCTATTCTGCCCTGCACAGGCCTAAGACAGTTTATTAATCAATGGTATTCACAGCATACAGAGGGGAATCCCACATCACCTGCTCTAAGAGTAACTGTCACATAGACTATAAACACCTGTGATGGCATGACAGTTAGCACCTTCCCTTCCTGGGGGGCAGAAGTAACACCGTGGCCATCTTGTCATTTGCAGTAAGAAGCAAGAGTTACAGGAAGTGGAGCATGGGGCACCTGTGGGAGTGCTTGCTGCAGTCCCTCTGTTCACTGGCAGCCTGTAGAGCTGCCAGCCTCAGCAGCAGCGACAGCCTGTGCTAAGGCTCTCAGTTCAGCTCCCAGGGCACTGCCAGGATGGACTCTCTCGAGTGACTGGTGTCGATATAGATATAATTTATATTGGTATAAGTCTTGATTTATTGATACAAGTTTAAGGTCAGTTTTGTTATATGTATATATATTTCTAATCTTAATTAAGGTATAGTGATTGTGTAGTTCATTTAAAAATGTAATATATAATTTAAAAATATAGGTTGTTAATAAATAATCATTGATAATAGTCAAGCTTGTAGTCATGTTAGATTTTCTAGATATATAGATTTATTTCAGTTAAATAGGAATTCTTCATATCTTCCAAAGACTACAGAATATGGCATTTAATGTTTTAATAACTTAGGGCTTTTCATGACAATGAGACACATCTGCTCCTAACAGCACCAATCTACTTCAAGAGAAAGATGGACATCAAAGAGGCTCCTTATGATGTTGGTTAGCCATTTGGGCAAGAAACTGCTCTTGTCTGGACTGTTGCATAAACTGGACACAAAGAACCCACAGAGAGAGGACTGCTAAACTTGCCTAAAGGTGAGATGATCCTTTAGGATTCCTACTTCATAAAAGAGTCTACGAGACATTCTACAAAATACAAAAAAAAAAAAAAATGACTAAATTGTCTTTAAATTTTCCTACTTCATAAAAAAGTCTACTAAATACTGTGGGCCTATAGACTAAAGATGGATGCCCCAACGGTACAAAAAAACTTTGGGTGACTATACAGGCAGTGAGATGTCTCTGTCATTTCTAGAGTTTTGAACTTCTCCTTTACTTAGGTAATATTATATCCTTCTGGAGTCTTTGATGGAGTTAAAAAAATAGATAAATATTTATAGTTTACCTTGTTATAATAAAAAATAAAATAAATATAAATATTATAACTGTAATTCTTACTTAATAACTTTTGTTATATGTAATTTTACTATATTAAAGTAAAAGCCTTTCTTTTTTGTTTAAACAGAAAAGGGGGATATAGTGTAGAAGGTGCTTCTTCATTTGTGTTGCTTTCATTGGCTAAATAAAGAAAACTGCCTTGGCCTTTTGATAGGGCAGAAATCAGGTAGGCGGAGTAGACAGGATGGAATGCTGGGAGGAAGGGAAGTGTGGCAGAGGCCATGGTTCTCTGGCCCAGGATGGACACTGGTTAGACTCATGCCGGTAAGCCACATCCTCGTGGCAAATACAGATTAAAAATGGACTAAATCAAGATGTAAAAGTTGGCCAAAAAGAGGCTAAAACTAATGGGCCAGGCAGTATTTAAATAAATACAGTTTCTGTGTAATTATTTCGGGTATAATCTAGCCAGGCACCAGGAACGCAGCGGGAGCTGGGCGGCTGTGACCAAAAGTAGGCCTGCCCTCTCTATATTACAAGTGACTAGCAACCTGATACTCTTTTATTACAGTCATATTTGAGATTTTGTGGGGTCTTTATAAAATGTTTTGCTTATGGTCTATAGAGTTATAGAGTGACTATATGGTTAGACTTTGGTAACGTATGTCCTCATTTTAGTATTCTTCAGAGCCAAGTCACAAAAAGTAGTATTTTCCCTACTTAATTTTCTTAAAAAAAAAAAAAAAAAACAAAAAAAAACAAGTACCTATATAAGTACCGACTAAGTGCCAGACAGTTCTAGCCCTTTATTAAAGCAGTTAGCTCATTCAATCCTCACTACCACACAGGAACTACCTGCCTTCATCTCAGAGAGAAGGAAGCTGAAGTGTGAGAAGTCACCTGTCAGATCAGCTCAGATGAGGGGCACAGGTTACATAGTGCCTGTGGTATACACAAGTGAACGGAGACTGAAGATAATGAGTCTGTGTTCTTTATTTCCACAATGGCTGGAAATTTAGATTTGGACGAAGCCAGAAGCCTGAACTTTTCTTTAGTGCAAGGCAAGTGCTCTACCGCTGAGATGCACAGCCCTGGGACCCGTATTCCCAGCAAGTGCTCTACCACTGAGATGCACAGCCCTGGGACCCGTATTCCCAGCAAGTGCTCTACCACTGAGATGCACAGCCCTGGGACCCGTATTCCCAGCAAGTGCTCTACCGCTGAGATGCACAGCCCTGGGACCCGTATTCCTAGCAAGCAGCATTAGCTCCTTTCCTCTACCCAAGGACAGGCAAGGATGGTGGACAAGAGCCCAGCTTTTGACCAGCGGGGCGGGACCAGAACTCTCGTACTGCTTGCTAGCTATGGAACTGTGGGCAGCTTGCTCTGCTCCTCTAAGCCTGGGGATAAAAGAACCAAGGGTTCAGCAGTTAACAGCACTTAACTGCTCTTGTAGAGGACCTGGGTTTGGTTCTCAGCTCTCATAAGCAGCTCATGTAATCCTGCCTCTTAACTTTTTTTCTGTAAAGTGAAAAGGCTCAAATACCTGGAGTTCACTTAACTCTTAACATGACCTGGCTTTGGTCTGACAGCTTATTGCGCCTCAGTCAGCACCCCTCCCCCAACACATCCCTGCTGAATCAGTACTTCTTAATCAGACTGTCTGGAATGCCCAGTGCCAGAGGCGCTGCTGCTTTCTTCTGCCTCTGCATCCACATGATACACAGACACACATGCAGGCCAAACACCCATACACATCAAATAAGAATGCCTCTTTTTAAAGTGGGGATAACCATGTCTTCTTCAGTGACTGGCACTATACAGGCTGTCTCATTGCTACCAGCCACTGCAGAAGACACTCTATAGAGAAAATTGAGGCTTAGAGCTTGAAGTGACTTGTTTAAATAACTGTTTAAGACAGTCTTTCTCTAAACTTCCTAGGCCAAAATGTGGGAGTCAAGCACAAAACCTGCAAAATGCAGTGGAATTCAGGATACAATCTTAAAAACATTTAAAATCATGGAACATTTTTGTTTTAAAAAAATTATCTTTTGGAGACTGGCTGCATGGTCTTTAGAAGATCCTAGAATAAGTAAAAGGCCACATGTATTTTCTCACTGCTCTTCTCTGCAGTGGTGTTGGCCCCTGGGGCGCACAGAACCCCTCGGATACCATGAACAGTGGATATTACAGACCCCCTTCCCTGAATGGCTTCCTAGCCTGCAGCATAGCCCGGGTGGACACAGTCCTCATAGAGCTGCAGTGCCCCAGCCTTATGCAGCTGTGCTGAGCTGGAACTGCAGTCTGTGACTCTTTTTGAAAACCTTCAAGTTCAAGGTCAGTGCCAACAAAAACGTATCACAGTGTTTTTATACACATTAACTGACCAAGTTACAACTCCCATCCTTAGGATCCCAAGAAAGAGCATGATAGCCCTAGAAACCAAACTCAGTTTCTCCTAAAGGGTCCAGGTCAAGTTTTATTGTAGGCATTTATTTTAGTCTTGTTAATTCCAAATACTTATTGACCTCTAAGATTTAAGGCAGAAATAGAAGATACATGTTCCAGAGCCACATGCTAGGCCAACATGATTTCTCAGTTCTCTGAGGAGACCCCTCCCCAGGCTACACGGCCTGTTGCTGTAGCTCTGGTGAGCCCTGGAGAGCAGAGGGCTCATGAGTCAACCTGATAATGAATGAAAAGAAAACGCAGGGAGAAATGGCAGGATGCTTGTGACTGGCTGCAGGTGGCCCTCCTAGCCCTTCCTCCATGATAGAGCCACTCACACCACCAGTTCTGCAGACAGGTTCATGATCCTCTTCACCAGGTCAGGCAGGGGCTCAGATGACAGCTAACTCAGACGTCTGAACCACTGTCCTCAGAATGTCCACCAGGACCTCACCCTGAAGCTTGCCTCGACCTGAGGCCGGCTGTGCAAAATCATGCTTAGGAAAGGGCTGGGAGAGAAACCTGCATGCCTGTTTCCTAGGTCTTCACCCCAGCCAGTCAATGTCATCGTCATCATCATCATCTCCAAAAAGGGGTGTTGGGGGCGGGTGCCCCTTCATGCTCTGACAAAACAGGAAAGAGAGGTCAGTTCTCATATATCCCTGCCCAGGTGGCTTCCTGCCTGTGAGGGGAAGTGGTTCAATGGCTGTCCTGCCTCTGGCTGGAAAGGAGATGAACTAGAAGGACAGGCTTTGTGGCTAAAGAACTGATCCAGACAAAGCTGGGACGAGCAGGCATTGAGGAAAGCCATCGTTCAACAGAGACAAAGACCAACTTTGCTTGGCTGATTTTTGTAATTTATTTGTGAAACATGTATTGATTGGGCAGATATGCCAACTTACAAGTTTTGTATGGAAAAAGAAGGTTCATTAAGGAGAGATGGGGAAAGAGAAAGAAACAGAAGCAAAGCAGCCAGGGACAGGAGAATAAGAGAAGATGGCAGAAGTTTGGAGAAGTACAATCACATTCATAAACCAGCTGTGGCCTGAGGTGGCCGGACAAACTCAGAAAGATGTGGATGTAGAGGCATGTCCAAGAGATAAAGGAACACAGACAGAGCCATGCTCTCTTTAATGGGAGTGTGGAATAAAGGGGCTAAAGGGTTCTAGGACCCTCTAAGGGTCCCAACCAAAGTATGCTGTGTTACAGGTTCAAGTCCTCGGCTTGGTACTGTTGGAAGTGGTGGAAAGCTTTTGTGACGGGCCCAGTAAGAGGATTCAGGTGATTATAGGCTTCCCTCAAAGGGGACAGTGGAACTCCAGCCCCTCCTTCATCACTCTTTTACTTCCTGACCACTGAGAGAATGCTTTTTCTCTACACAAGTCTAGTAGCAGTAGAGTGAGCCCATTATAAAACCTCTGAAACTTTGAGCCACAATATACAGTCTCTCTTTAAACACTTTTGGTGTCAATAACAATGCTGACTAACACCAGGAGCCGAGTGAGAGGTTCTCCTCCTCTTTCCATGATGGAAGCTCTGGCCTGTCATCTCAGGTGCTAAGATAACAGAGCAGGCGGCAGACTGGAAGTGGGCCCGGTGGACAAAGTGGCCCAAGAGGAGCCTGGGCTCTGTCCTGTCTACCATTCACCTCCTGCAAGTGATCTGCTAACCTGTTTCTCTTTCTAGGGAGGGGGAGAGCCAACAAGTTGGATCTTCAGAATCCTTCCCACCTTCCCTTACTACAAACAGGACTGATTCCCCAGGGGACAGAGATCATGATACCCTTTTAAGAATACAGTGGCGGCTGGTTATCCTCATTCTGCTTAAAGAGCTGCCCACTCTGGACCCCCAAGCTCACTCCCACAGGGTCCTGTACACAGAGTCCAGGAAGTAGGCCACCAACAGACTCCTTTTCTCTTCTCTGAGACTGCAGGGAAGAGCCCCCAGGTGGTGGTATGAGGACTCAGCAGAGTCTGAGATCTCCTTACCACCTCGTCTTCATCCTCTTCCTCAGGCTGGACTCTGGGCCTTGGAACTTTCAGAGTTGCCCCTTTAAACAGTTCATCCTCTTCATCCCCAGAGAGACTAAAGAAGAATCAAGCCACAGACACTTGCTGTTTCTGCCAGGGTCACAGTGCCCACCAGCTATGAAAGTCATGGATCCTGAATTGAGACCCACTTACCCAATTCAAATATCTCTTTCCACACTGTGCATACATCCCTCCAGAGACCACACCCTGTATAATCCCCTTCACAGTCCTACACTGCATTAGCCCCTCCACAGTCTAAACCCTGTGTCAGCCTCTCCAGTCTACAGCCAGCTGTAGCATATAGTGTCCCCTCTGTATGCTATGAATATGTTTTATTATCATTGGTTAATAAAGAAGCTGTTTTGGCCTACGGCAGGGCAGAATATAGGTAGATAGGAAAACTGACTGCAGGGAGAAAGAAGGCAGAGTCAGGGAGACGTCATGTAGCTGCCGAAGGAGAAAGACACCAGACCCTTACAGTAAACCACAGCCTCATGGTGATACGCAGATGAATAGAAATGGGTTAATTTAAGATATAAAAGCTAGCTAGAAATATGCCTGAGCCATTGGCCAAAGAGTGTCATAATTAATATAGTCTTAGTGTGATTATTCGTGTCTGGGTGGCCAGGAAATGGAAAAGCAGTCTTTGATTATTGCCAGCACAATCATTAAAGCTAATAAATTAGATTCCACTACTCTTCTGCTTAAATCCTTTTACTGGCTTCATATTATATTTGCATAAAATAATCACGTATCTTGGCCCTTTCTTTATTTTCCAACTCCAGCTTTACCCTACTGGTCCCCTACTAGCTCCTTTTAGTTCCTTATGGTGTGTCCATCCCACCCAGAGCACCTTTGTGTGTGCTCCTCTCTCTGCAATGTCTTCTGCTGTCAGTTTGGATGACTCAGTAGTCCTTGGATCACAGTTTAAGCTCCTTGGACCCATAAACCTTACACCTGCCCTGCCTGCTACACTATCATGGTGCCTGCCACTGAACAAAATGAAGGAGTATATCAACCAGTGTCATCTGTCAACCCTGAAGAAGAGAGACCACCTCCACAGACAGCTTGTGCCTGCTCAGAGTACACACCTGCAGTGCTGGGAGTCCTCCTGGTTTTGTCTGAGGGATGCTCTTGAAGCTGCAGAAGCAAGCTCTTTATCCAGCAATGCCTCAGGGGGACCAGAACTACTGACATCCTCAACTTCTTTGTGCTCAGGAAGCTGAGGTTCTCCTCCTGGGTTTTCAGGATCTAAGGCTGGTAACTCACCCTTCTCAGGGTCTGGAGTCAGTGGCAATCTCCTGGAGTTTCCTTGCAGTGGGCCATCTGGGGCTACTTCCCCGGCATGTTCTCCTCCCAATGTGTTGTGGGACTGCACTGCTCTCTGGTCATCAGCAAGCAGTTCCTCACAGTCAGAGTCCATAGTTATAGGCCCTGGAGGTTTAGGTGGGATTGAAGTTGGGGGCCCCAGGACTCTGGGGGAGGAGATGCCAGCTGGCTTAGATGGGAGGGAACTGTCTTTCGTTTCTGAGGGTGTCTCTGCTTCTGAAGAGTCCTCTTTCCTTGTCTGTGTACCATTCTGTGGCAAGGGGAGGGCCTGTGGAGGCAGTGGGGTGGTCTCCCCTACCACCTGTTCTGATAACACCTTGGGGGCCTCCTGTGTCTCCCCACTCAGGGGAGCTGGAGACAGCCCAAGAGTAGCAGAACCTGGCTGCTCCAAGAAAGATCTCAAAGGCTTCTCTTCTTCATCGTCACTGCTGCGCTCTCCTTGCTCTTCCTCCTGCTGGTCCAACAGCTGCAGAGTCACCACCTGTTCAAAAGCCAAGGAGGAGATGAGCATTGAAAGGACAGTGTGCACTAACAGGTCCTGTCCACCTAACTCAGATGCCCGTGCTTCTCCCTGTCAGGAGAGACTGCCACGTCCATCCAGGCATATGTCATTTCAGAGATTCCCATCACTGATGGATAGCCTTCAGTAACTTTTTAAGTATGAGTGCTTAGACGGTAATTTAATAAAATGCCCATTCCAGTGAACCAACTGACTGTACCTTAATTGTATGCATGATGGTCCTAAGAATGGTCCTGCCGTCATAAGATTCCTCCAGCTCAAACTCTCCCCTCAGTGACTGGAACACTTGGTTCATGATCTTCTTGACCTATGCCAAGATCAAAAAGACATGCTACTAAAATCAAGACATTAAGTGATACATTAAAATTAGAGAGTTGGAACTCTACAGAGGGACACAGATGTTCACAAATGTCTGGTGACACTAAGAGCTGCCACCGCGGAGAGGACAGTTTTAAAGGAGAATTTCCTGCCAAGGTGATAGTAAGTGTACAATACTGCCCAAAGATCATTTGCTGATATGATGTCACACCAACTATGAGTGCCACAGCCGGCTGTGTGGCATGACCAGGGATTAAGGGATGATGGGTGGCTACAGCACCATCATCCCGCTCTTCGCTATGATGGAGGGTGCTTTCCATAGCTGTCAAAGTTTCAGAGGAATAAAGTCTCTTTGGGTTTGCTATCAGAGTGGTAGATTCTAAAGAGTTAGCTTTTACATCAGACAAGTGATGTTTCAATAAAGTCGGAAAAAAGGTCAGCATCACGTATGGGCCATATTTTCTGAATACTTGGTAAGCACATTCACTGCCTTGATATGACAGGTTTTGCTGCTGCTTTGAATGTCAGCTCACCTTCTCTGAGGGGTCAGTAGCAGCTCTGACCGTAGGTGCCTGGGACGTATTCTTCTTCAGTTGCTCCTTCTGCGCAGTGAAGGCTGCAACCTGTGCCTGGAGAGCTAAGCACTGCAAAATGAACAGACTGGGGCTGTGGCCTTGGGAACCTGGATGACTGATGGTCAGGAAACACATGGGAACCATTCTGGAAACAAGTCCTGACTTCAGCTAGGTCTGCTGGGCCCAGCCTTGGTCCTCACCCCAGACCAGCTGAAGCAGGTCACTCTACTTCCTCAACAACTCACAGCTTCCTTCCCATCAAGGATATTTGACTTGTTCACAATGACGTGAAGAATATAATGAAAACAAGGGGATATGAATAAGAGTAGCCACATAGATAGAAATACTCAGCAACCTATTCACCTCCAAATAGATACAAATACTCAGCAAACTATTCACCTCCAAATAGATACAAATACTCAGCAACCTATTCACCTCCAAGACTGCCTCCAAAGCCTCTGAGTCAAAAGGTTCTAAATGTATAATGCAAGGAACTGCCCTTTGGACAAGGGACTTTCATAACACGTCCCTAAGTCACTTTCCAACTCTCTTTTTCACATAGGAGCATACCACCATATCCCACACTCTACCCTTACCACAGTTACCTGTCCTTGGCTCTGCTCAAAGGTCACCTCCTTTGGGACTCCTTCCCAGCAGCTTTAGGCACTTCATCTTCTAGGCTCCCCAGACCACTTACCTCAGTTTCTTTTCTGTGATTACGGGACTCTTGAGAGCAGACTTCTCTGCCCTTTCTCTAACACAGCTACTGGAGCCAAACTAATGCTCAGTAAGTATCTGCTTAATAAATGAAGGACTGAATAATGGGAACCAAGTCCTGGAACACTGGCTGTTTGTCTTTTCCCAGGTCCCTGACCTGCCACCCTATGTAAGCATGCAAAAGATAACTTACCGCAACTTACACAAGCCTGGCTATGTTTTCTAGGTGTTAATACTGCCTAAGCTCGAAAGGTCAGACAAACCTCCCACAGCCTGGAGGCCTTGTGTGAGCGACTCAGGGAAAGAACTACCTCATCCTGAAGGCAGGACAGCTTCTGCTGGTGGGCATCCCTCTGCGCGCAAACCTCCTGGTACTGCCGCAGGTGCTCATCCTTTGCAGAGGCCAAGAGATGCTCACACTTTGCTTCCCACTGGCTCTGCAGCTCAGCCTGTGTGAGAGACAGCTGCCAAGAGAAACAATAGCCACATGTAGAGGGGTAGATGTTGGGGATGGAGTCACATTACAACAACAACAACAAAAAGCCTATTCTCCATAGAATTTAAAGACCCTGGCCCATGTAGGCAGGAAACAACTGTTAATTACTTTGAAAGTATCCTCTTATTCCTTCTTGCTCTCTATATGAGTGGTGTATGACGTGTATGTATGTTCACGCTCATGTCCACACACAGACACTAGAGGAGGATACCAGGTGTCTACCACTCTCTGTGTTATTCCCTTGTCAGCCCCGGGGACCCTACTGTGTGCACTGTGCATTGCAGTGCACCAACTATTTACTGGGTACAGGAGACTCAGACTCAGGTTCTCATGTTTGCAGTGTCGAGTCCAAAGTAGTCCCCAAAATGGAAGCCCTGGTGTTAAAGTCCTAAACAGGGCTCTGGCTGGGTAAACAGAAACTCCCTTTAGGCTTTCTTTTTAGGGTTTTCTGTTTACTAGGAACCTCCCTTAATCCACCACCAAAAGTAGGCTACCCCAAAGGTCATCTACTCCCCATCAATCCAAAGAGTCTGTATAAGCTCAAAGACCCCCCACCCTGCTGACTGTCATATAAAATTTGCTTGCTTTTCCACCATTTTGCTTCTCCCCTCTCCACCTCCCAGAGATGGCCTTGGTGATGTGAGCCCCCAATAAACCTTTCTAGCCATGGAGTGGTTCAGTTCAGTGGCTTCCTAGACCCTCACTTATACACAGCCAGCTCCTGCCTGCTCAGCCACAGCTCCAGTCCCAACGCAAGTCGAACACTGAGAGCTGGCACCGGGTGTCAGGCTCTCCATCACTCTCCCGGGTGTGGACAAGCCATGAGAAACATCTTCCTAGGGGAAGGAGAAACTAAATATTCTCTGTGTCCTTCACAGCTTCCTTATATTTCCAAGTGCCCATTACCTGCTCTGCAGCTGCTTGGTCTGTGGACACTCGAGCCTTTTTCAAGAGCTGCCGAAGTCTGTCCAGTTCCTCCTGGTGTGACTTGCGAATCTCATCCATCTCCTCCTCTGCCTGGCAGCGCTCTTGAGCTGATTTCTTTTTCCTCTCTGAGAGGTTCTGAGGAACAAAAGAACCATCCTCAGCACTAGCTTAACAGTGTGGACAGGGTCGTGGTCAGTGACCTCAGTTGGTCACTTCTAGGAATGGTTTCTTATTGTGGGATATTTGTACAGTGTATTGCTATGATCGGTATAATAAAAAGATGATGACCAAAAACTAGGCAGGAGAGTCTATGTGAGGCTTCCCAGCAGAGAGAACTCTAGGAAGAAGAAAGGCAGGGTCGCCAGCCAGATGCAGAAGAAATGGGATGGCCACTACATAGGTGAGGTAATGAGCCTCACGGAAGAATGTAGATTAAAATTTAAGTTATAAGAACTAGTTAGGAACAAGCCTAAGCTAAGGCTGACCTTTTATAATTAATAATAAGTCTTGGTTTCATTATTTGCAGGCTGGCAGTCCTGATGAGAAAGTACAAATGGCACCCAACATGAGGCAAGTAAATCCACATAAGGCCTGAAAAAGTTGAAGAAAAAAAAAGTTCCAAGTAGGCTCAGTGCTTGCTGCTCAGAGGCCTTGCTGTGCAGCTGAGCACTTGAATACTTGACACTGGGTACAAATGCCTGGTGCAGGCAGATGCAACAAATCCCCAGAGCTGGGGCAGGCAAATGTGGCTCTGGGCTGGTACCCACAAACTCGAGGCTAGGCTCTCTCAGAGCCAAGGGAGGTGGAGCCAGCCACCATCTCCACTCTGCAGCAGTAGCCTAGCAGTTTAAGGTTTGGCTCACATGGTCAGAAATGCTGCAGATGCACACAAAGCCAGGTCCACACACACACACAAGCCTCTAAAAAGGTACAGTATGCCTAAAAAGGTGCTTAGATATTGAAGACAGAAAAGAAAATGGGTATAGACAGTCATAGAAAAAAACAATTTAAAAATAATAAGTCTTTAAAGAAAGAGTAAATTATTATAAAAAATAAGCCACATGAGGATGAAAAGTATAACATAGGGAATTTGGACCTTATATGGTGTTTTGTTAATTTTAAATTCCTGAGTGCTAATGAAAAGAGAACAATACCTGCTAGGAGACACTGGATTACGGAAGGGACTGTCGAATTGAAACAGCCTATATGCTTTTTGGATCTCTTAGTTTCAGAATGGAAGTTGGGAAATGTGTGGCATTGGAGGAGAGCTTGTGCTTTTGTTTCCACAGGAAAAGCTATGGATTCCTTCCAAATCAATAAAAATCAGATTTGGTGGAGGAAACTTCCTGAAAATATTGACTACAGACATGGGGAAAATAACTATGAAAAACTACAAGGCAGGTGATGTATATGCTGATCCCTCTACATGGGAACAGCTCTCTGACTGGATGAGACCGGATAAACCTTGCTGGCTACAGAGTCCTCAAGACTTATTAAATGCCATTCTTTCATGTGACATGAATAAAGATTTGGTTATACAGTCCAAACAGAATTATATAGTTAACAGATACCTTTTACTTCCTCAAACATAGAACAAAAAACATCTTTACTGACTTTGTGCACACTGCACATTCCATACTGGTGTTAATGTAGATATTATATGTTATCTTTGAAAGTTTGTGTGTTTTTAGACAAAAGGATCAAAAACGAATAAAGATAAATATCCCAGGTGATCCAGTCTCTCAGTTTCCTCAAAATGCTACAGCTAGAACAATTTCGAAGTTGCTAGTTGAGATGGTCCAGTCTCATGCACTACTCCAGTCAGGAATTTTCAGATAAGCTCTAGACTTTCTCACTACATAGAGACTGGACAACAAATGATACAGCTACCTCTCCCAGGACTTAACCATTATCTTAATGTTCTCAGGGTCCCCTAAAGATGCCACTGTCCCCAGACACCAGGAAGTAATTTTAAGAATATAACGCCCACTCCCAAGAGGTGGGTGGGTGGTTTTTAGTCGTTCAGTGGGTTATCAGTACATGTTTGTTATAAAGGATATGCATATAGGATATGCACATGGAAGGTTCATGTGTTGCTTATAGTTATTTATAACCCATACAATGAGAAAAGGAATTAAAAATATTTTAATTTTATACTTTTCTATATTATTTGCACTTTCCCTAATTCATTCATACTATAAAACATTTAAGGGGCGCAGGTCAGGATTAGGAGATGCAGGCATGCCGCATCCTAAGTATCTGACGCAGGTGCTCAGCCAAGCCAACACTTGAGGAGTTCAAAGCACCCTGTGAATGTACAACAAGGACCTGAGTGGTGAGCACTGGAGTGGGCACTGTAAGTGGCTGCCTGCAGTAGGGGCTACTGAATAATGAGGGATCATGCTGGCCTACTTGGGTTATGAGGACACAAACGCCGAATCACCACGGCTATCTCCGGTAACCTCTGGGCTGAGCACAATCAGAACAGGAACCAAGTGTTTAATGAAGACAATCCCAAATTTATCCTCATGGGTTTACATGAAGGGATATGTAGCCATTACCGGGGTGGCCAACCTGCTATGCACGTATGCCGAGAAGACTGTAGACTTTGGAGTGCTCAAGGTCCAGGCCCAGACAATTGGTCCAGCGCCTAGCGGAGCCCTCACCCAAGCAGCAGCAGCACATAGAGTAAAGGAAGCACATAGAGTAATGGAAGCACATAGAGTAATGGAAGCTGGAGTCAGGAGAGGGTGCTGGTTGGAAGGAACAGTGTCCTGAAAACACCTTTTTTGGGCTGAGTACAAAAAGGTGGGACTTTTGCTTTTTTCTAAATAAACTTCAACTCTTAAAAAAATGAAAGAGATAATTGTACATTAATCAGCTACGCCTGGCCACTTGGCTCCAAGAGAAACTTGGCTGCTGGAACTTACCTTTTCCAGGGACTCCTTCTCAGCTCGGAGGTCAGTCAATTCTTCCTCCAGGGATGTCACCTTGAGCTCCAGCTGTCTCCGGCTCTGCTTTTCACTTTTGAGTTTGGACTGTGTTTGCTCAGAGGCTTCTCGGAGCTCTAGGACAGAGGAACAAGGAGACATGGCTGTAGAACTAGAGATGCAAGGGCACCGTGGCATTCCAGAAGCTCTTTGGAAATTGCCTGCTCTAATATCTCAATCCTACCATATGAGCCTTCCTGACCTGCAGTAAGGATTAAACAAGCCCTACACTGACTCTACTATCAACCTGTGTTTACCCTGAAGAGGGTAACTTCTGTATACATACACGCAGTGTTAGAGAATGCTCTCTGAAGAGTCAGAGCCGCTCACTCATGCAGCTCCCTTCCATTGCATGTGGCCATACGGAGCATCCTCCTTGAGCAGAGCTCAGGTCCTTCTCACTGCCTGGATGCGACTCTCAACTTTCTTGGTAACTAAGACATTTGACTGAGAATTTGCTTTCAAAATATCCTTTATCAAATAAGGTTGGGGGTTGGAGTTATCTTTTAATTTAGCATATTAAAACTTGTTTGAAAACTGGCTCTTGAAGTAACTGTCACAAAGAACTGTCAGAGGAAAACACAAAAGCCAAAGTGAGATAGCTACACAACATTCAAATCAAAAATTGTCCAATATGTTTGTTTGAGGTGGGCCAACTACTGCTCTGGAAGAGAAAGGATGCATCTTCAAGGAATCTGCTTCACAATGCTGTCAGTAACTCGAAGCTTTCTCTTAGACAGAAAGCTGTGCCTCCATCCAGTCTGCTGCTGCCTCAATCCCTGCCCACTGGTCCCTGCTGCCTTTCCACATAGGTTTCTCTACGCTGAGACAACATGAGCCAACCAACGTGCTGACATTCACAAGCTTCTAGCTAATCAGCATGCCTTACTTAGTCACTCCCCTTGCGTCAAGCACTAAAGTAAACCTCATATGGAAGAAAAGATTTTACAAAGAATAAATCACTATCCTTGCCCTCCAGGGACTTGTATTCTAGAGGGAAGAAGAGACCTATAAATGATGTTTATGGGAGGCTATTTTAATGGCCAGAACAATGCACTAAGAGATAAAGAGCTTTAAACAAGAGATTAAATGGTCTAAAAAGCTGTGCCAGAGGCAGACTTTAGAAGAGGACTGGGGCACTGCTAATGGTGAGCACACCAAGTGCCGGCTGCACCAATCTAAACACAGCTATTCTAAGAGGAGAGTGATGAGAGGTGAAACAGGGCTACAGTCAGCAGAGTTCTGGGATAGAGCAGGAGATGAGCAGAGGACAGTGTCCTTGAGTCCAAGCTGGAGCACTGTAATCCATGCTCCAGGAAGGAGGAAACCACAGTGGGAAGTGCTTCTTTCTTAAAAATCTACCATGTTAGTAACAAAGATACTGAAGCAACATTTCCCCAACAGGAACAGTGTGACTTGTCAATTACAACTGAACTGGGGGATGGGGTGTCTTCCTGTTCTTTATGTAAAACAATTAGCAGTTTTTCTACCAGTCCTCCTTGATGCTCAGTCCCTCAAAAGTGTCATGCTGTAGGAATTGACAGGAAGGAAGACATTTAACTCCTTGAGTTTAAATGGCAGTCCTGCCAGACATTCTCCTCTGAGAACTTACCTGAGAGGTCGGCCTGGAGTCTGGTGACCTGGCCCCTGAGAAGATCTGTCTCTTTCAAGTTTTCTGTCAGCTGCACCTGCAGCTCTGTCTCCTTCTTCTGGTGAACTGTCATTTTCAGCTGCAGGTGAGAGACCTGTGCAGTGGCTGCTGCTAACTCTTCTGTCACCCTGGCCTGAACAGTGACAAAGGGTGACATCACTTTCGACACAGGCATTCCAAGTACTCATTCAACCTCATGTGACTCTAAGCTGATGGATGGTATTGGTAGACAGGAAGGGAGAAAAGGTCACCTTCCCTGCACTGGGCTAAAACCAAGCCTTGAAAATGTCCACTGCTGAGGTAGAGGGCTGCTGGAAAAGAAGGAAGCACTGACACTAGAAGCAGGAAAGCAGCATCAGGAGAAGCAGTGCTCCAATATGAGAGGGCACTGCTGGACATGTGCTCCTGAGCAAGTCCCATCCACCTCCTGGGCCCTGGTTTGTTCTTTTAAGAATAAGTCCATTGAGCTCAACTCCTCTAGCAGCTCTTCCACTCTGGATCATTACTTCATAAGAAAACAGACTCTTGTGAACCCATTCTATTACAGAGAAAAAGTTTCACTGACCGAATATTCATTGAACACTTAACCACACTTTTTCTGAGAAGTGCTTGGAGACAGAAATCTGCCTCCTGAAGGAACTGCTGGTCTCCCTTTACAAGAGATCACAAGGAGACTGCTTAGTAGATGAAGGCTGGTGCAAACCTTAAATCCCAGCACTCAGCGGCAGGTGCATCTCTGTGAGTTCAAGGTTAGCCTGGTCCACATATCTAGCTTCAGACCAGCCAGTACTACATAGTGGCACCGTGTCTCAAATAGCAACTTTAAAAAAAGAAGTAGCTCATCCAGGGATAGTAGCACACATCTGTAATTCCAACACCTGGAAGGCTGAGCAGGCGGTTCAGAGTCTGCAGCAGCTATGTATGCAAAACCCTGTCAGAGTAAACCCGGGCTACATAGCGAGAACTTACATGAACTGTAGGGCCATATTATACAGGCCCATGTTTTTACACTGTATGGTGGCCAGACTTTTAGGCCACAGTTTACACCTGCCACACAGAAAATGATCACCTAGCCTTCCAAGACAAACTGATGCCATCCCAAACAAAGGGTCAGGATATGCTAATGTTGTTCTGCTCCTTCTTTGTAATTTTGGGAGGTAGCCTGGATAGAGGTGTTAATTCAGTCTACATGACAGAGCAGGAAGATAGATAGGAAGACGTGACAAAATGGGTATAGAAAGGTGTGGACGTGACCATAATCATTCTCCTGGCTACCTAGGAAGCAGAATGTTAATAAATTTCCCCCTCAGTTTACAGTTTGGTGTAAAAGCTGTTTGGAGAATAAACGCAGGTGAATTTTCAGGATGTGAACTCAGGATTTCATGACAGATCCCTGAAGATTCCCTCCCGATAAAGTCATGTGAGTTGTGTCTTTATTCCCACACCTCTCCTCTGGTCCAAGAAATAATTTATGGTCCGGGTTGGCCCCAGACCCCAACAATGAACAAACAAAGAAGAAGGAAAAACAACTACCAGAGGACAGTTAAAACTTAAAATGTCCCACTGACATAATGGGGGTCAGTGGGATACATGGGAAGGCCCTAGTCATCAGCTGGCAGGTTCCCTGGAGCAAATCTAGACTCTAGAGGGCAGTGGGCAGGCTGCTGTTCTACTCCTGCTTTTTGTCTATTACACATAGGACACCTGTTAGGCTCAGTGCCAGGTACTCGAGGAGTTTTAAAATGAAAAACACAAATGGACTAGCAAGCTAAGTAAGGGTTTGACAAACTACAACTAATTCATGGGACAAATTGGACCACTACTTGTTTTGGGGAATAAAGTTTCATAGAATATACTTGTGAATACATGCACATACAACAGTGACACTGGATATGAAAGTCACATGTTGAACCTAAGTAAAAGAAAAAGTATCCAGATACCACATCCAGAGACTTGACAAAAGAAATGACTTTTATACCTGGGGTGGTACTGAAATAGAGAAGAGCTTCGGAAAAGTTTTATCTTGGCTACATATATTAAATTAGAAACCCAGAGGAGAGGCTTCAAAATAGATAATTCTGATCAAGTTTCCCGAGCAATCTGAGGTAGTTAAGCCACTGTTTGGGCATCACTGGTCTACAGAATAAGTTATAGCCATTATTTAGCCCTGAATAGTAAAAGTGAGGATAAACAGTATATTTGGGTACCCCAGTAGGCCTTGGGTCAGAGAGATAAAGAAAAAGGAGAGGGAAAATAAAATCAGAGAAAGGAGACATAGTAAGGCACATTTTGTGAAGAGCAATGAAGTTCCAGGCCGCTGCTCTTGACAGGCCATTAATACACAGCCACAACAGAAAGGAATGAAGTAGCAATGGGAAAGACACAGTGTTGGAATAGGACAGGACTGTACAGGGTAAGGCACAGCTCATTGGTGGTTAAATGGCTATCTTAGTTACTGTTCTACTGCTAAGACACTATGACCAAAGCAACTTAGAGAAAAAAGCATTTAATTGAGGGATTGCTTATACTTTAGAGGGTTGATCTATGATCATCACGGAAGGGAGCATGAAAGCATGCGCAGTACTGGAGCAGTGGTTCGGAGCTCACGTCTGATGCACAAGTTTCAGGCACAGAGAGCAAGACTGGGCCTGCTGTGGGCTTCCAGCCTACCCCAGTCACACAACTCCTCCAACAAGGCCACACCCCAGCCCTTCCTAAACAGTCCACCAACTGGGAAACGAACATTCAAATATATGACTCTATAGGGGCCGTTCAAACCACCACACTGTCCAAAAACATTACTTCCTGGATAGTAACACGAAAGTTAGCTTGAAACATAAATAAGGAACCCTTATTATCAGAGTACAAGAAATCAAGTAAAAATTACAAGTTATAAAGTTCATGTTGTTCAATTTTGTATGTTTCCAAGGAAAAGTCAATTATAAAATATTAACTGCTTAGAATTTCATGAAAAAAATACATGAGAAAGAGCAAAGATTTCCCAGCTAAAGAGTGATGACCCAAATAAGAAGGAATATGTTCTGGATAGTGTATACTAGAAAAAAGGAAAACTAGGCTTCAGAATTAGGTAACCCCAACAAGACTCACTAGCATCTTTCTCACTTCTATTCAGAGCAGATCAAAATTCCTACATCTAAAGGACTTAAGTCACAGAATTCATGCCCCCCTCTTTCTTTATTCTATTTATTTATCTATTCATTCATTCATTTGCTGTGGCAGGGTCTCCTATAGCTCAAACTTTGGCTTCAAACTTTCTGCCTAGCAGAGAATGACCTTGAACTCCTGATTGCTACGCAGACCAGGCTGGCCTCAGATTTACAGTGGTTTAAGTTTGTCCCACCTCCCAATTAACAGGATTAAAGGTGTGTGTTATCTCATCTGGAATTTTATTCTTTATGGCAAGGTCTCACCATATAGCCTGGGCTGGCCTGTACTGGTTATGTGCCTCAGGGTGGACTTGCACTTACACTTATCCTCCCAAGTCGTGGGATTCCACAAATAGGCCACCTGTCTGGCTATAAAGTAGCACTTTAAAATGATTTTGTCAGACTCAAAATGAATAATCAACTAAACACAGATAAAAGATCAAATTATACATTCCTAAATTCCACTAAGAACAACATATAAATTTATTACATGACATAATAGAAATTTTCTTTTGATTCTATCAGAAGAATAAATTTAGCTTCTAATAAACTATAATTTTCTCACCATTATCAAACTATAATGTCAAACAAACAAGTGACTGAATTTTTTTTCTTTCTTTTTTGAGAGAGGATCTCACTATGTAGCTCAGGTTGACACTGAACTGCAGACTCTCCTGCCTTTGCCTATCAGAAGTTGGGATTACAGGAATAAATCACCCCTAGTTCAATCATTGTTTTTGAGTCAACTTACTGCAGAACATTTAGTAAAACATATCTAGAGGTGATTAATACATAAAAATCTGTTGGAGGATTTCTAGATCTCTCCCAAAGATGGCAAATATCCTGAATAGAAACTTGGAAGTTCATATGTACGACTATTCTTCAGCTCAACATATCCTGACCTGGGCCTTCCTCTACCCAACTATTTTACCTTCTCTTGTTCAGCATGCAATACTCTTGCCTGTGTGTTTTCTGTGGCTGTTTGAAGTGAGTTGTTCCTCTTCTCCATCATCAGGTTACTCTGTTCAACATACCTGAGACAGAAATAAAGACGAAGAAAATATTTACAAAGCACCGAATGTTTGAAAGGCACAAGTGAATCTACTCAGTTCTCATAATACTTTCATCAGAAACAATCTGAAGGAAGTCAGAGAGCTGGCTCATAAGTGAGGAGCTGATGTGGAATGTCCTTCTGATATGTGTTGCTTTTATTAGCTAATGAATAAAGTTGTTTCAGCCAGTGAACTAGCAGAGTAAAGCCAGGTAGAAATCCAAGCAGAGATACAGAAAAAAAGGAGGTAAAGTCAGGTCAGATGGTAGCTAGACACCAAAAAAACAAGGCATGCAGAAAATGAAGTAAGCCACAGCCATGTGGCAATACAAAGACTAATAGAAATGAGTTAATTTAAGATGTAAGAGCTAGCTAGAAATATGCCTGAGCCATCAGCCAAACAGTGTTGTAATTAATATAGTTTCTGTGTGATTATTCAGGTCTGGGTGACCAGGAAATGAAAGTAGAGTCTCTGTTTACAAGGATCCTTTGGTGTTCTTGCAGAGGTCCTGGGTTCAGTTCCCAACACCCACATGGTGGCTCACTACCCATCTGTAACTCCAGTTCCATGGGATCCAACTCTATCTTCTCTCCCAGGGCACTGCAAATAAATAATGCACAGATACACAAGCACTACACACACACACACACACACACACACACACACGATGAACAGATATGCAAGCACTACACACACACATACACACACACACACACACGATGAACAGATATGCAAGCACTACACACACACACACACGATGAGCAGATATGCAAGCACTACACACACACACACATACACACACACACACACACACGATAAACAGATATGCAAGCAAAACATCCATATGCATATTTTTTTAATCTTTTAAAAAAAATAATCTGAAAGCAGTTTGCTTTTCTGAGACCTGCAGGAATTAACCAAGCTATCTGCAGTAACCAAGGAAGTGGTAACATGGGCCACAGATGAACACTCTGCATAACGAAGGGAGACAGTCACAGGGTGTGTATTAATGGGAGATGGGGAGGAAAGGATAGGGAATAAGAAGACTGATTGTAAGCCTCCTTCCAAGCCTGCTGTGTGAGAGACAAAAAAAACACTAGATAAGAAATACAGGAAGGGCTGGAGAGATGGCTCAGAGGTTAAGAGCATTGCCTGCTCTTCCAAAGGTCCTGAGTTCAATTCCCAGCAACCACATGGTGGCTCACAACCATCTGTAAAGAGATCTGGTGCCTTCTTCTGGCCTGCAGGCATACACACAGATGGAATATTGTATACATAATAAATAAATAAATATTTAAAAAAAAGAAATACAGGGAATAAATGAGTTTTTCAAGTGGAATGATGCATTGAAACTGGTTTTGTTTACCTTTCCCCCTCACAGAGCTGAGAAGGATCCACTAAAAACACAGAAAGGTTGTGCTTTATGAAATCAGTGAGGCTCTGGTTGATAAAATAGCCCACACAGAAGAGGAGAGTGGACATGCTCTTCTATGTAATACCATTTTCAGAAATGAGGAAGCTAGGCTTGCAGACATACCCAAAGCCACGCAATAAATGAAGGGTGGAGCTGAGGGCCAAACACAGATGGGTCTTATACCAACCACACCCACCTCAGCGTTTTCTACTGAAGTAGTAAACAGGCAATTCACACAATGGGCAGAAACAGAAATGGCTGAAGACATGGACAGGTGAATAGGCTGAAGCTCAAAGTACTGTGTACTTAGTATGTTCAAGGTCCTCGGGCTCAAAAACCCAAACAAAACAAATATAGAGAATTGTGATTAATATAGTGCTCTCAACAAACATGTATTACAGTGGACAAATGACATGAAACCCTTTGCCCACCCACCCTGGCCTTGTCGTTACCTCTGATTCCGCTCAATGAGTTCACTAATCTTGTCATTCTGCTCCTCTATCCGACTGCTTTTCTCAAGGAGCTCCTGCTTCAGTCTCTCATTTTCCTGAACTCAAATACACAATAAGCAAGTAAGTGTCTTGAAAGTTCCACTTCCTACCCACTCTCTGCTTCCTGGCTGCAGCTGTACTGTGACCAGGCACCTCGTGTTCTGCTGCCATGCCTTCCCTGCAGGACAAACTGTACACCAAACCATAAGGCAGAATAACTTCAACCCATGGGTAGCTTTGTGAACACATTTTGTGTTCACAAATTTAACTGTTAATGTAACAAATTGAACTATACTGGATGGATTCTAATCACTAGGCTAGATAGGCTGAGGATTGAAATGGTCAGAAAATGAAGTGAGAGTTTAAAATTGGGACAAAAAGCAATCTTTCTTTCTTTCTTTTTTTTTTTTGGTGTTTTGAGACAGGGTTTCTCTGTGTAGCTTTGGAGCCTGTCCTGGAACTAGCTCTTGTAGCCCAGGCTGGCCTCAAATTCACAGAGATCCACCTGCCTCTGCCTCCCAAGTGCTTGGATTAAAGGTGTTCGCTACCACTGCCCAGCTGCAACATAGAATATACTATAACATAGCTTAGTATAATAGAGTATAATATGTAGTATAATATAGACAGCTGTGGTCCGAATATGAAACATAGAATATACTATAACATAGCTTAGTATAATAGAGTATAATATG